>PVKS010002747.1:0-113503 GCA_004027875.1 Aplodontia rufa | reverse complement strand
CAGATCAGTGGTTGCCTGGGGTCAGAAAAAGAGGGATATTAACTAGGTACAGTGATGCATGACTACAATCCCAGCAATTTGGGAGGTGTAGGCAGGAGGATTGTAAACTCAAGCCTTGGCAACTTCCCTGTCCAAAGTAAAAAATACCTAAAAAATAAAAAGACTGGGGATGTAGCTCAGTAGTTAAGTGCCCCTGTATTCAATTCCCCGTACTGCAAAAGAAAAAAAGAAGAAGAAAAGAAACTGTGGGATATTTACTACAAAGGGGCATAGGAGGGCTCTTTAGAGTAATGAAACTGAAATATTGATTATAGTGGGGTTGCATGGCTTATGCATTTGCAAAACTCATCTAACCTTCAAGTTGGATGTATTTTGTTACATATAAATTAAAACTCACTAAAGTCCATTTTAAAAAGTATCATTTGGGTTGAGGAGATTTCCCTTTTCTTGAATGAAAACCTGGTCATTTTATGACTTCCTGGGCTGCTCAGGTAGTTGAAAGTCCTGTAGTTACTGTAAGCAGAGGTTAGTTCGCAAGCTGTCTCTGATCTGCCTATTTTCATAAGGAATGCTTTGGAACACAATTCTGCCCATTTTGGGTGCATTCTGTATTCTGTTTTCTTTTGATAACAGCACAGTTGGACTGTTGAAATGAAGCCTGAGTGGCTCGCAAAACCTAAAATATTTACTCTCTGGCCCTTTGTAGAAGATGTGTGCCAATCCTTACTTTCAGTCTTAAAACCCAGTCTCAGTTCAGAAATAAGAAGGTTCACTCTGTTATTTTAGTCAGCATTTCAGTCTTCATTCAGCTGTTGGACTCTGTGTTCCCAGCCCCTGGCAGAGTTTGTGGGAGAGATGTGTCCTCTCCTCTTTTCCATGCCCTCATCTTCCACAGTGTCACTGCTGTGTCTGGTGTTTGCCGGGCTGTGGCACAGGGAGAGGAAAGAGGAAGTCGGGGTGGAAAGTTCTTAGGGATTGGTGCCCTTGTCAGATGGCTTTGGGCTCTCTAGGCTCTTAAAGCTGCCTTTCTGTCTTGCTGTGCTTGTGTGTGTCTCTCGGAGGCCTTGTTGTCTGAACCACCCCAATGCTGTAGCTCTCATGTCTTATCACTCTCTCCACTTTGAGGGGTGCTGGGAAGAGGTCTCATAATAAGCACCCATCAGCTCTCCAGAGAGATCCTCCTCATAAAAACCTCTCCCTTATCTCTCACTCTCTCTTTTTTAAAAGAGAGAAGGACAGTGAGAGAGAGAGAGAGAAAGTGAGAAACAACTTTAGTTTTTCATGCGTCCTTCATTGCTCTGAGACTTCGCTGTGTATGTGGTGTTGGGGTTTGAACTCGCGTACTCACGCATGCAAGGCAAGTGCCATAACCGCTGAGCCACCGCTCCAGCCCCTTATCTTTGTTTTCATAATTCTTTTTTTGTTTCTTGAAGTGGGTCCCAAGGCTTAAGAGAATGAAATTGGGTTTTGGACGTTTTATAACTTATAATCATGATGATCTGTTTTGCATCTTAACTTGGTACTGACATCTCTGTTGAAACCTCTTTTCAAACATCCTGTTGAATATAGAAGGCGACGGTTTTCTATGCCTTAAAACAAAGCCTACCCATTTTATTTCAGCCCATTCAGTTTTAGCTGGAACTATTGTTAAAATCCTGAACTGGCAGTGTAGTGTGAAATCCTTTGATGATAGACTGAGGGACTTTTCGCAGGTTTCATTTTCTTGGCTCTTAGATGGACTTAACCACATCGACCTTGAAGAATTCCTATAAAGATTAATGGGGCTGAAGTATATAAAGCTGCTGTCAGGACACGGCACAGAGCATGTTTGCCCTTTTTTCTTCCCTTATAATTGTTAATGGCTTGTCCCCAGAACCATTTGTAGAAGTCACATGACTCGGCAAGTAACTCAGTCTCTATGGACCTACCTATTTCATAGTCTGCAAAATAAAAGGTTGGTGTTAGATACTCTCCAAGGCCCTGCTGGTTAAACAAAATCTTGTACATTTCTTATGTTTTTAAAGGAAAGTGGATTTTAATGTCTTCGTTTCTGGCTGCAGTTGTTCTCAATTGGTTGCACGAATGCAGACAATCCTATTGTTAATTTTGCAGAAATTTCTGTAATTTGAATTGACATTGGATTACTTCCAGGAAAAAAGAAATTGCTTCTTTTAAAAGGCTTAATTCAAAGTTAAATTTTCCTTAGGACAGTGTTTTTATTAAAAATGATCTCTTTCAGGAAACCCCCCAAATTACCTGTTTCTTCATTAAGGAAAAAAAAGAGGGGGGGGGACAGGATAAGAAAAAAAATTTTTTTTTAAAGAGAATCAGTTTTGTTTAGTTTTTCACATGGCTTTTGTTGCTCCTGGACTTTGTTGCGTACGTGGTGCTGGAGTTTGAACTTGTGTACTCGCACATGCCAGGCAAGTGCCATAACCACTGAGCCCAAGAAGAAAATATTTTTGATGTGTCCAAAGATGTCTAAAGAGTGAGCCATGCTTGAAATCCACTCCACCGAAAGTCAAATATTACCTTAGGATTTTGATTACCCTTTATCTGTTGTTTCGGCTGGGACCCAGTTTGTTCTTAGAGCGAGTTGAGTTCTGGGTAATAGCTGAGAGCAGGAATTGGGTCCTGATTGCTCTGCTCTCCAGCCTCTAGTACAGTGCCTGCCATGATGTGGGTATTCGAAAACATTTCATTGAATATCTAATTGACTGCATCTCATGCTGATACTTGTTCCAAAGTGTGCTAAAAGACTTCTTAATGATCACAAACTGCCACTTGATTTTCCTCGGAGCACCCTGAATACCACACTTTCAATACTGTCCCTTCTTGACTAACTTTGAGAGTAGCAGAAACATTGTTAACTAAGAGAGAAGCTAGGTGGGAAAGAGCTGAGTGATAACAGGATGAACAAGCGCTGAGGCTTCTCCGCACTGGATGGCCAGGTCATCCTCCACAGACAGCAGTCACCAGCCCCAGGGGATTCCAAGAGGAGTAGAGCTCACAGCCTGTCCTTGAGAGGACCTGTGTGCGCTGAGTGCTCCACAGCTTCTGCCACCACGGGAAAGCTCACCCTTCCCTCAGCTGGACAAATGGGACTGCTTTGAGACTTCTGTTCTGTGATTCTTAAGTGCTTCTCATGTGATTGGTGACAAAATGCTATTTTTCTATTTTTTGTTTTTTCTTTCCTTCATTGCCCTTCACCCCCGACATCTGCAGCTTCACAGTACAGCAATGCAGCTGGCAGCGGATCTGTTAAAATACCATGCGGATCACGTGGTTTTAAAAGCATTAAAACTTACTGGAGTAGAAGGAAATTTAGAAGCTTTGGCGGAATATGCCTGTAAACTCTCTGAACAGAAAGAACAGCTTGTGGAGGTGAGTGTTAGGTTTGCTTGCTAAAGAAAATGTAGTTTACAATACAACAGCTAAACAATCATAAGGGAAGATTTTGATTATGAGTGAAGATTTTGATTAAAGTCCTGATCAGATAGGAAGTAGAAATATAGGCCATACTTTTATTTGTTCCAACTTTGACCCTAGAGAATCTGTTGGTGAACAATATAGCTTTTTAATAATTTCAGTAATATAAAGTTTACTCAGGTTTTAATGAATTTTGTCCATTTTAATTTTCTTTTAAATTATAAAGCGATACTGTATATGGTGAAGGATGAGAGTGTGAAAGTTGAATTATAGACCTGTTTTCTTGTAGACCTGTCGGTTATTGAGACATGTATCTGGGACAGAGCCTCTTGAGATAACCTGTATACATGCAGAAGAGACATTTCAGGTGACTGGCCAACAGGTATGATCAGTAGCGGATCCTTCCCTCTGTATTATGTCTTATCTGAGTGTCCTAACATTATGAGGAAGGAAGGTCTAAAGGGTTCTGCATAACTGGTGGCTAAATCTACTAAGAGAAAGCAAGATAATGACTTTTTGTTGGTAACCTGCTGGAACATGGCTGACATTCCTTCGGATTACCTGGTCATTTGCCAAATTGGAGTTTGTCCCATTTAACTGAAATTCTACTTTATGTCTATTTTTTTAAAATGATCTTTTCTGTTTTTAAAGAGAGAGTGAGGGAAAAAGTCAATTTTATTTATTTATTCTCTAGTTCTTGTTTTTCTGTTACTTAGTTGTGTCTGTGGTGCTAGGGTTTGAACCTAGCTAGGTCCTCACTCTTGCCAGACAAGCATTCTACCACTGAGCCACCACTCTAGCCCTAGTTTATATCTATTTTAAATAAGCTGTTTATAATGCTATAACATGTTTGGGAAGTAAGCTATCATTATGTAACAGCCATAAAAATAATCTCACCTTTCAACCTAATAATTCCTAAGGTCGTAGGGTGATTTAAGAAACAAAACAATTCTTTTCTACAGTACTTGTAATAAGATTCAATTGAAACAAAATAACTATCTTAAATTAGTCAAATAATACATTATGATGTTAAAATAATAATATGACAACGAGAATTGGCAATATCAAAAATATTTTGTTACAATGTTAAATGAAGCAAACAGTGCACAGATTTGTGTATGTACTGTAATTGCTGCTATACAAAATGTATGAACCTGTGAAAATGACTATATGGGATTATGCAGAAATTAAAACTCTGCTTGTTTAGATTATGAATTATTTTTCTAAAGTGTTACTTAATCTTCATCATTTTCAAAAGCCTTTTTAAAACTTCCCTGTCATGGTTTATAACCTAAAGAAAAACATTTTTTTCTTTCCTTTTCTTTTTTTTTTTTTTTTTTAAAAGAGAGAGAGGGACAGTGAGAGAGAGAGAGAGAGAATCAGTTCCATTTAGTTTTTCATGTGGCTTTCATTGCTCCGACACTTCATCATGTATGTGGTGCTGGGGTTCCAACCACCTTCTCACACATGCCAGGCAAGTACTGTAACTGCTGAGCCACTGCTCCAGCCCCTTTCCTTTCCTGTTTTGAGTCTAAGCTGTAACATACGGTTTTCAGGGTGTTCTTATTTCATTTATATGGTCAACTGGGAAACTTGCTCTTACGTTGCAATTTTGGATGCCAGCTGTTCAGTCCCTGGATCTTTGACGCATAGTTCATAATAGTGAAAGTGGCCTAGAGACAGTGGTGGTGTGTGTCCTCTAGCATGTTGGACACTTGCGGGATGACTGCACGTCTCCTGTAGAGATCTGTGTCAAAGGCTTATCGTGGAAGTGGGAGCTGTGTGAGTCAGCTTCCATAATGATCACACATGGAACACCATTATAAATAGGATATCTCTGCTTATTGGGAGAAGCCGTCTTGAATATTTGCCTGTTCACCTGGGAGTCAGCCTTCTTGCCATGGTTACAAATGTATTTCAGAACTTCTGTGTTTGACTCTCTGCCATGTGCAATCAGTTCTTGTTCCTATCCTCAGGCTCTGTTTGCCATCCATATTCTGCCTATATTACAAATAGCCTCTCTTAAGTATTTTGTGTTCGAGAGTGATTATTTCATGAAGGATAAAATACTAGCTGTTTCATTAATTCATTCATGTAGCAGCTAACCCAAGATAAAACATGAAACATCCAAATAACAGTGGCTTAAAGCAATCATTTTTTCACTTATATTGGGTCCTGACTGATGGCGTGGCTATCCTCCTCTTGGCAATCCCAGCTCTATCTTGTGGCTTGCCAGCCTCCAGGACCTCAGACTCCCTACTGAGTCCAGCGCATTGAACTCTCAGGTGGGGCCGGGAGAGAGCACTGAGGAACCTGAGGGAGGTTTGGATGGTGCAGGCATGGAAGTGGTGACCCACAGTAAAGGTGTTCAGAACTCAGTTACATGGCCTGGCTGAGGAACTCCATCATGTATAGACCAATAGTTCTTAGACTATACCTAAACCTGTTCCTCCATTTTACAAAACAGTAGTTTTATCATCTGCCACTCCATTTTTGAGTTTGAGGTGGAATGACTCTAAACCACCATCTGCCTAGTACTATCGTAAATCACAAACTGATAAATAAATTAATTGTGCTAATGAAATGACCACCTTTGGATTTATTGAATTAGTTAGAAGCACATGGATGTGTGAGTATATTGCACTCATATTGGAAAACCAGGTCCATGAGCTCACTGAACCCACTAGATCACTAAATGAAGCAACTCTCCCGCACTTACGGGTCATAAAAGGAGGAGCACCCCAAGACTAGACACAGTGGCACTGTAACCTCATCACCTGGTCACTTATCATGAACCTTGCCCAAGAAACTCTCCAGTGTTGAACTTCCGAATCTGTCCTGGGCTTCTGCAGAGAGCGGTTTTTCCTGCCTTTGATGACCATGCAAAGGCCATTTCTACCTGACCCTCTGAAATTGTCTTCCTGCAGGGTCTTGACTTAGAATAAGATCTTGTGCTTTGATAGCTGTGTCCCCTGAAGGAGCTCTTGGCTGGTTCCTAATTTCATCTGCCCACCTGCAGTGACTGCCTTCCTATTTGCTGATTTCAGTTCAGCCTCTTGAACTCCTGTGGCATTCTTAACCCTTTCTAGCCTTTCTGTAAGCTATATATATAAAATTGTGTAAGGTGTGATGTGTGACTTGAAGGTTATAGCTGTTAGAAATTAGGACTGGAATAAAGGAACTGTGTTTGCCCAGTACGACTATCAGGTGACCTGCAAGTATTCATCCACTAATGAAAGTGAATTTATTATTATTCAATAAATTCTAACATTGTGGAAAGGCAAACATGCTCAGTCTATATTAATGACATAACTCGCCCATGACACCCCTCTACCAGGAAGATTGGGATATAATCTTGCTTTGTGTTCAAGGGGCTTGACAAGACAGACTTTGATGAAAGCATAGTAGTCTCTACAATAATTCTTTAATTTATTCACACATTTCATTAGCTCACATGGTGTTATGTAAAGGTATGAGGATGATTCTTGCATACTTTACTATTTTACCGTGTGATGTGGTGGGAGGAGCCTGGACTCTGAGTCAGGTATATCTGAATTCACATTTTGGCCCTGCACATACTAGTTACAGGATCTTGGACAAGTTACTTGGCATCTCTGAGCTTTGGTTTCTTTGGTGCAAAATGGGAATAATGCTTATTTGAGAAGAGTAGTATTTTATGTGTTTTTGAGCATTAATGTACATCAAGAACTTATGAGGCCCAGTATTTCAAGCCTGTTCTTGTCTACCATGTACTCATAGGTGTCTATATATATTATTACTACCTCTACTGCTATCTCCCTACCATTACTACTGCTAGTCCACCACTTAGTACTCTCTTTCCCGCTACCATATATGGTACACTGTTCTGTGCTATGGAAACAACTTTGTTGAATAATGTTCTTTGAATAAACATAATTATTGAATAAAGGGGGCAATAATGCATACTGTTTATCTGTAGGTCAGATTTTTAAGAAACAGCAGGGGTTACTCTACTCCATATTGCCCAGCGTAGGGCTTGTATGTGGAAATTACTTAATAGTTGTGTTTTGAGTTGAATTGAACAGTTCAGTTTGGTCTCCAGCGTGATTGTGAGGACTAGCAAAGATTTATAAATTCACATCTGTGTATGTTGTTTTTCTTTAGATAATTTCTGCTGCTGAAACACTGACATTGCATCCATCTAGTAAAATTGCTAAAGAAAACCTAGATGTATTTTGTGAAGCTTGGGAATCTCAAATTAGTGACATGTCAACACTGCTGAGAGAAATCAATGATGTGTTTGAAGGAAGACGAGGTAAGAAACTGTCCACACATATTGTAATGGATGATTTTTTCTTTATATTTTAATGTAACTCTACTATTTCTTTTCTTCCTTCCTTTCTTCCTTCATTATTATTATTATTATTATTATTATTATTATTATTTTTGGTACCAGAGATTGAACTCAGTGGTGCTTAATCAGTGAACCATTTGTATTTTGAGATAGGATCTTGTTAAGTTGCTTAGGGCCTTGCTAAGTTGATCAGGCTGGATTTGAACTTCTGATCCTGCTGTCTCAGCCTACTCAGCTGCTGGGATTACAGGCATGAGCCACCATACCCAGCCTATTAGTTTTTTTTAATATGAAGCCTCAGATGTAAAATGAATTATCTTCTAGCATAAAATATCTATCTGCCATAGAAAAATGACCAAAATATTTGTCTTTATTTTACTAAGGAGTACAATTTGTTGTACTATAGAGTAGAAGATTTCTTTAAATTGACATTCTCACTTTCCTATTGAAATTGTCATTTTTTTCTTTTGAATTTTAGTACAAAAGCTCTTCTATAATACAGAAATTCTCTGATTTAGCTCTACTAACTTCCTAATGAAATGAATGTAGTTATTTGATTTTTGAATTGCTTTCCTTCCTCTTGGATGGAAACTCTTTCCCTGATGACTACATAAACTTGGAATCTTGCCTGTGGTAGGTAAGTTCATTGGTATTTCTACAGCATGTAGACACTAAGGCATCATTTTCATGTCTACTGGACATTTTATTTTCCATTATACTTGTTATTTGTTTGTGTGTGTGTCTGTATAATCTTTTTTTCCCTTTGAATGTCTTCTGTTAGTGTCAAAGCATGAGTTTAAAAAATCAAATGTCATTAAAGTCATAACATCAAATCACATATTTATTTTTACTGAAGATAAGTATTTAAACACCTCATTGAAAAGACCCATTCAGGAAAGTGTTGATTTGCTTCAAAATCAGGGAATCATAGACCTTGTAACTATAGCACCATTTGTAAATTATCATAAATATTACTATGCTTCTACATTTAAAGATTTCTGTAGTAGCTAGTGAGACAGAGAAGAGAGAATCAATTTTATTTTATTTTTTCATCTGGATTTTCTTTCTCTGACAGTCAGTTGTGTGTGTGGTGCTGGGGTTTGAACCCACGTACTTGTGCATGCCAGGCAAGCCCCCTGCTGCTGAGCCACTGCTCCAGTCTCCACGTTGGAACTTTGACAAAGTATTTATAGTTGTAGGGATTTTTATGTGAGGCAAGTTTCATATGTTAAAAGATCAGGTAATGTTATCGATCTACATTTATGAAAGAATAGTCACTTGGCTGTAGGGATTGTTAGGAAGCGAAGAGAAGTGGCTTGGTGTGGTGCATGGAGCCCCAGGCTGGGGAGCTGCATCACCTGCTAGGCCCTGCTCTTCTCTACTAGTGTCAGGCAACCTCTCTCTGCCCTGGCTCTGAGTGTCCTCAGCTTAGTAATGAAGGCTGTAGGCTGAGAGGTCTCAGAGGCTCCTGCCAGCCCCAACAGCCTTTTAGTGAGCACGACCTGAAGTCAGTGTCCTTTTGAGCTCTGGGTGAGGGAGGTTCCATGAACAGTAAAAACCACAGGCTACTAGTGTCTGTGTGGGTAACATTATAAGTATGATCATTCAGAAGCATACAACTAATAATCTAAACACACAAATAAAATATTGAGAAATTACTATGTGCCAGGTTCTTTGATAAGCACTAGATGTGCATTATCTCATTTAATCTTAGCATATTTTATTTATGATGAAACCGAGGTTTGATGAAGTTAATACATCACAGTCCCACAGTGAATAAGCCAGAGAACTGGGAGCTGAACTCCGAATGATGCCATAGATAAATTTTATCAACCACTCATACTCTTAGGCAGTTCAGAAGGTACAGAGTAAGCAACAAGCAATTGAGGGCCAAAGGACTGGATCCTTGTTTTGGTCTACTACTTATTTATATTTATTTATTTGTTTAAAAGAGAGCAGGAAAGGCGGGGGTGGGGAGGAAGAGTGAATCAACTTTATTTATTTATATTTTAATCTGTCCTTTGTTTCTCTGACATTTAGTTATGTGTGTGGTACTACGGTTTGAATCCGGGTCCTTACACATGCCAGGCAAGTGCTGTTATCGATGAGCCACTGCTCCAGCCCCCGTCTACTACTTATTAGCTGAGGATGGGGCTGGTTAAATTTTAGAAGAGATAATTGGGTATAATAATGTATTAGTAATGGAGGCCCAGGCACATTTTCTGGCCCTCTGAGTTTCAATTTCTTTCTGGCCATAAATGAAATAATTTGTCATGGTAATTGTGATATGATAAATGGCTTTTACCATTATGCGATCTTGAAGAAGTCATTTAACTTATATCCCTCAGGTTCCCATCTTTAAAATAAGGGCATTAGCTGAGCAGGGTGGCACATGCTGAGACACAAGATTGCAAGTTCAAGGACAGCCTCAGCAATTTAGTGAGGTCCTAAGCAACTTAGCCGGACTCTGTCTCAAAATAAGAAAATAAAATGGGCTGAGGATGTAACTCCGTGGCAAAGCACCACTGGGTTTAATGCCCAGTATCAAAAAAATAAAAAAATGAAAAGCATTAGACTAGACCAGACTAGGCAGATGTACAGCGTGAGTACTGCCATTCCTTATTCTTGCCCCACAACAAAAATTACAGGTTGATCTTGATATTTTCCTCACACTGAGCTTACACTCGGAGCCCAGTCGTTCTCCACACAATGCTCTACCATTCATTATGGTTAGAATACAATGGAAACAGAAGAATTCTACACTTGTTTTGGACTACATGGTCATTGTGGTTTCTTTTACTTTTAAGTTAGATAGGAATAGAGAGCAAAACAAAAAGGAACTTAAAAGCAAACCACTGGGATTGGAACTGCTATGTGATAAATACGACAAGGTGGTAGTAATGGTAGCAAGCCAGGTTTTATAATTGCTTCCCCCTTTTAGAAAGTAGATGTGAACATTTCAGGGTCCTGGGCACCAGGGAGGATCAAGTTATCTAAATAACACGAGATTCCTTGCTGGAGATAGTTATTGTTAAGAAATGATTGTGTCCTTTTTTTTAAAATAGCATATTAAGACTACATTTTAGGGATCTTAAAGATAGTATTCAGACTTTGAATTAGATAGATGGTAAATTTTGAGATTCTGAGTGTCCCGAGTATCATTTTCTATTAATCTTCTTGCAACTAGGTTAGCCATTTTTTTAATATTAGAAATTGGCAATAAGGCATGAAAATAGCCTCCTATCTTTAAGGCGTTTTCCCCTTATAATTCTGAGATCCAAAAACTATTAATAAAATTATCTTACAATTCTGATGTTATAGAGGAATTATTTGAATCATAAATTACTTTGAAGTACCACTAACTGACTCTTATCAATAATTTATCCTTTTTTTCTTTTTTCCACATTTTTTATTGGTGCATTATACATAATGCGATTCGTTATTACACATTTCATACATGCACACACTATAACAATATAATCTGGTAGACATCATTCCCCAGTATGTCCCCTTTCCCTCCCTCTGGTTCCTTTCCTGTACTGATCTCCCTTGATTTCTCAAGAATGCCCCCCCATACACACACTTTTCTTTTCCTTTTTCCTATCTAGCTTCCACATTTGAGAGAAAACATACAATCCTTGACTTTATGAGTTTGGCTTATTTTGCTTAACATAATGTTCTTAAGTTCCATTCATCTTCCTGCAGATGACATAATTTTATTTTTCTTTATGGCTGAATAAATCTCCATTGTGTATATATGCATGTGATAATTCATTTTGTAGATCAGCTCTGTCCAACAGAAATAGAATGCAAGGCACATGTAATTAAAAATTTTCTATCAAGCACAAAAAAAGTTAAAAAAATGAAATTTATTTTAATAACAGGTTTTGTTCAATTTAATATTTTCAAAATACTATTTCAATTCATAATCAATATGTTAAAATTGTTATTAAGAGATTTCCCATCTTTTTTCCCCTTTGTGCTAAATTTTTAAAATCTGGTATTTTAAATTTATACATCTCAATTCATACTATTCAGACTGTCCATGCTTTAAGTCCGGAATAGTCACATGTGTCTAATGGATTTCATATTCACTAGGGCAATTCTAGAAGAAATTTTAAGTATTTGTATAATCCGTTCTGAGACCAGCAGGTTCACCTTGTTTATATAATAGTCATTCTATAAGAAAATAAACAGTGCTCTTATATTTTGTTTTGTAAGGTTAAACCATATGAAATTTATGTTTTGGAATTTCAACGTTGTTGTATATGAACATTTTCATTTGGTTCAACTTGATATATCATAACTGAATACACTTGTTTTTCAACAAGAAGCAATTACTGTTCAAATCTCATCTGAAATCCTTACCCAGAAACCACAGACTAGCTTTGCAAAATCATTTATTGTCCATTGTAACCTAACTATGTACATGACCTGGCAGCCTGAAGAATGACAGGCAGTGATGAAGTGGGCATTGCCTGGCTCCTTCCTTCCTTCAGTTATTATGCTTCATGCCATGTGTCAATTCACAGCCCAAATAACTCCTTTTGTTTGCTTTATTTTATTTTCCTGGGCTGGAGATGTGACTCAGTGGTAGAACATTTGCCTAGCATGCACAATGCCTTAGTTCAATACAAGCACTACAAAAATAAAATAATCATCTATCTTGTACACTGGGCTTGTCTTCTTGCCTGACTAAGAATACATTATGAGGTTGGTTGTAAATAACCTGGTCTGGTACTTTTAGAAGAGGAAGAAGCATTGATACTGGAACCTGGTTTCAATAGAGGCAGGCTGCTGTAAAAGGAGCACTTAATGAATGGAGCTAATTGAGAGTGAGTGTAGTCAGATATTGGGCTTTTCTTCCTTTTGTGTTGGGAGAGACTGGCCAGCACAGGTGCCTCCAAGATGCGGGTTCTCGCTGTCTTCACGTCTGCAACCAAATTAGGATTTTTATTTCTGAATGACATATAATTAATAGACTAACTATGAAAATGTAGTAACATTCTTGTTTATTTAATATTATTTTAAAAGTTAAGTGAGAATAATAAAAGTATATTACTAGAAAAATTTTTTAAGTTATATGTGTTATTTGCAGGAGAGAAGTATGGCTACCTTTCACTACCAAAGCCAGCGGTAAGTAGAATTATGTACATTTCAAAATATTTTATCCAGAATTTAAATGATGCTCTTGTTGCCTATTGCTGCTACCTTTTATTCCTTATAGGAAAAGATTAGGATTTTAGACTTTGTTCAGAGTTGTTGTTCTTGGTAGCAATCTACACGTGACTCAACTCTGAAATTTATGCTGGGTTTGAGAGGATGGTAAGCAGAATTTGTGATTAGTAAGACATAATCTAAGGTCAGAAGTTATTTTGTTCTCCATATCTTGGTTCTAATTTGTTAGGTTTTTAAAAAAATAATTTTCTGGGGTTGGGGATTTAGCTCAATGGCAGAGCGCTTGCCTATCATGTGCAAGGCCCTGAGTTTGGTCCTCAGTCCTGAAAAAAAAAAAAAGAAAAAAAAATTTTCCATAAACTAAACCTTCATGTACTTTCCACCTGGATGAAAACATGCCATGTATATGGGAAGAGATACAGAGGGATAAGTGAGCTGGGCACTGGTCCTAAGATCCATTTGGGGAATGAAAATTCCTGTCTTCTGGCTAATAACATTTTAACATCAGTCATGCTACCCAGGTGATGTTCTGATGACCTTAGCAGTTCATTTGTAGAGATCATTGTACAGAAACTTGCAGTCTTGAATAAAATGCAAGCAATGAAAAGCAGATATTATAGTCACAAAAAATAACCATTTTTCTTTAAAATCAAGTGTCCTAATAGAATAATTCTAACTTCAGAAGTGGAGGGAAAACAACGGATGGTGTAGATGTCATAATGGCAAGTGAGAAAATAAAGGACTGGTAAAGTATACCCAAATAAAATTACCCCCGGTTCCCCAGTCACAAATAAAGGAACATCTTTATGGCTGAAAGTCCTTATGACAGGTCAGTGTTTTATGTGAGACACAAAGCATTCATCTGCTCATTCATTCAATCATTAAATACAATTTGACCATCTGCTGTGTGCCAGGCACTATGCTAGCATTGGTGCTGCAACGATGGAAAGGATGCTAAAAGATACACTGTAGAGGGGGAGCTTAAAAAACATTTTGTTCACCGCGGTTTTCCTTTTTCCTAGGACTGCCTGCACAAGCATGACCTTAGAAAATAATCTGATAATGTAGTGAGTCAATTAAAAAAGGGCACTGGTCTCTGACAGCCCAATCTAGACATCCAGTAGAAATATGATTCAAGACACATACATAACTTAAAGATTTATAGTATTCATATTTTTAAAGAGAAGATTGTGAAATTAATTTTGTATTACATTTAATTTGGTATATACCAAATATTATCACCTCAACCTACAATCAACACATAACAGCTATGGAACCCTTTTAAAGTATTTCTTGTCAGCCTAAGTCTTTAAAACCTATTGTGTCTCTTACACACAGAAAACATCTTAATTTAGTTTAGCCACATTTCAAGTGTTCAATGGCTATATGTAGCTAATGACTATTTTATTGGAGAGTACAGGTTTCAACTCACATAAAAAGAAAATGAATAGAGAGGAGAGAGAATTTATTGATAATTTTCAAGAGAACAGATGGTGAGTATCAGAAGAGAAATGGCAATGGATAGAGTAAAACACCTGTTTGTGGATGTTGAAGAGAGTGTTGATGGTGTAGGAGAAGAGTACATGATAAAGCAAACCCCCAGTTTAAAGAAGGGCATATACTAAAATAGTGTTAGTTTTAAAAGGAAAGTTAGCATTTTAATGTTGAAATGCAGTATTCAAAAACTGAATGCAGCTGGTGCAAAAACAGTCATGACATTGCAAAATAATTGTGTATGTATGTATGTATGTATTTTTTGAAAACGGCTTCTATGCCTTAAGCTATCATCTAGAGTGTGAAAATCTAGATAGAAATTTGTCTATTTTTGTTATTTTAATTCAGCTCCAATAGTTGATATTTTAGTTAAACCTATTGGGCTTAAGCAAATAAGGAAAGCTTGACTATTTTTATAAGTCCTAGAAATTAGGATTACTACAACATAAATTTTTTTTTTTTTTTTTTTTTTTTTTTTTTTTTTTTTAAAGAGAGAGGGACAGTGAGAGAGAGAGAAAGAGAGAAACAACTTTATTTAGTTTTCACATGGCCTTAGTTGCTCCAACAGTTGTGTACGTGGTGCTGGGGTTTGAACCTGGGTCCTCGTGCTTGCCAGGCAAGCACCAAAACCGCTGAGCCACCGCTCCAGCCCCCAACATAAATTTTTTTGAAGTAAAGAGAGACATCATAGAGCTTTTAATAGGTGGAATGAAGTAAAGATTTTATGGAACTAAATGGTATTTTTTATCGCTAGTAAGAAATAATTTCAGAATCATGAACCATTTCCTTATTTGAGTATAACATAGCTAATTATATTCCTATAAATTTGTATTCTTTTTTTTAAGAAAAAGGAAATTTTTGAGTCTGGTGCTATTTATATTTAGAGGTTCAAAATCTTTAGCTTTAAGCAACTGAACTGTTACACCTGACTGCATCCTAAAATAGTGTCCACTAGATGGCAAGCTTGGTGGTATTAGTAAGATAGTAAATAGGCTAGTCATCTCATAGCCTCTGTTAAACACTTTAATAATAATAATTGGTAAAATGAAAAAAGCAAAGTAATAAACAGAGGTAGTTTAAAAGAATACAATGGGGTATAAAATTTACGTGACGTCAATCTAAAAATCTTTAACTGATTTATGATGTGCTTTATAGTCTACTAGACCAAGGAAGGAAATGAAGGTGCTCTGACTACCCAAGGAAGAGCCAGGGTCATGGATCATGTTTATTTTCTAACGAGCACAGAGTCAGCGTGCATTTGTGTGTGTGTGCATGTATGTGTATAGCTTTATAGTTTCTCTCTATTTTTTCTGTCCTTTTACCTTACTTTAAAAAAATCTCAGAATGGCTGTGTTCAGTGAGCAGATCTAAACTATGGGACAGGAAAAGAAGGGAACCATTTTGTTTTGAAGTGAAACTGGTGACAGAAGTAACATGTCATGGTTGTAACAAGGGAAATAAAACCAGAGCCTGCAAAACACACACACACACACACACACACACACACACATTCACACACACATGCATGTGTGAGATAGTGGGGGTGTCTTCTGAGAAATGCATTATTAGGTGATTTCATGGTTGTGATAACATCATAGTGTACTTAAATAAACTAAGATGGCTATGGCATTGCTAGGTGATATAATCTACTGGGTCCACCACTGTATATGGATTATATTGTTGACCAAAATGTTACGTGGCACATATCTGTATACATATATGCACACATACACAGTCCTTGACTTAAGTAATCTTTTTACTTCACAGTGGTACACATTCAGTAGAAATGCTTTCTACATACATTTTGATCTTTTCCCAAGCTTGCTGTAAGTAGTACAATAATTTGTCATACTATGCAGTGGCAGAGGCCATGAACCACAGCTCCCAGTGAGCCATGTGATGATGAGGGGAAGCAACTATACTCCACCGAGTGCTGTGTTGATAAACTGCAATACTCGGTAGGTTAGGTATAGTAAATGCATTTTTGACTTCTGATATTTTCAACTTATGATGGGTTTATCAGAACACAATTCCCCTGTAAGTTGAGGGGCATCTGTATACCCATCGTAAGGGCACTGGAGAAACATTGCTTTGGTAGTGGTAGGGTCTATCCTGGTACTCTGTTCTTCAAGTGAGTAGTTAGCTGTGAACCTGCTTGGTGACCTAACTGGTATAGATCACTTCCCTTCTAGGAGAAATATATCCTGAGTTCTAAACAGTTTGTATAAAAAACAAACTTGCTCTTTTAAAAGTAGAAAACATTGAACATTGGTTCACATATTAAATTTTAAGTATGGTCTTTTTACAACCTGGGATACAGGTGGGATACAGGCTTAGCAGTTGAGCTGGTAGTGGAATGAAGGTGTTGACATTGAGCTTTCTAAAGGTTAATTAGTAGAAGGAATTGAGTTGTAGAGTCATGACTGTTTGGTAAATATGCAGTACTCATAGTGATTATTTTTAATACATCATTTCATAAGAATAATTCAAGCCTTATAAAAATCTTTTTGCAACACAGAAGCTAGAAAGGTTTGAGGGACATTATTACTGCCTCCTAAGAATATTGCACAAGTGTCTTGAGAGGTTCCTGAAATCCTTGTGCAAAGACAAGAGCAACTGCAAACGCAGAGGACATAGTGAAACAGGACACTGACCTGCTTATCCTGGCCACAGGTTGCAAACCAACGACCTGTTCAAAGCTGCAAGCAATTCAGCAATTGCTTGTTGTGTAGATTAAAACACTTAATGTAACTATATACTGGATGTGTTAAAATTAGACTTTATTACAAGTATTTTGTTGCACTATTACTATTGTATTTCTTCACAATTAAATGTACTGCCTTTTAAGATATCTTAATCTTTTTATTGTCACAGAAGAATAATGCAAACCTGAAATCATTAAGGCCAGACAAGCCTGACTCTGAAGTAAAGTCTTTTTTTTTTTTTGTAATAGTCTTACCTCTAAGCTTCCTTCTGCATCAATAATGACAAAGTTGTGATTAAAATATATGTTGGTAGGAGCAAGCCAAGATAGCAAAGCTTGGACTTAAGTTGGGTTTGCTCACCTCCGACGCTGATTGTGAAATTGAGAAGTGGGAAGATCAGGAGAATGAGATTGTTCAACATGGACGGAACATGTCCAGGATGGCCTATTCTCTATATTTATTTACTAGGTAATGTGGTTACATTTTGATCTTTTAAAATCAGTATAATAATGCCTGGTATAAAGAAAAAGTACTGGGTTGGAGAGGTGGCTTAGGGGTTATGGTGCTTGCCTGCCATGTGCAAGTACGCAAGTTCAAACCCCAGCACACGTACACAAAGAAGACTCAGAGTAACAAAACCACATGAACAACTAAATAAAAATTGATTCTCTCTCTCTCACTGTGCCTCTATTAAAAAAAGAAAGAAAGAAAGAAAGAAAAAGTACCATGTTAAATTATTGCTAGGTTAAAGTCACTAGCAAATGTATAAAAAGACTGGAAGTAGTTAAATCACATGCAGTGGTGCACATCGGTACTCCCAGGGACTGGGGTGGGTGTGTGTGTGTGCTGAGGTAGGAGGATCACAAGTTCAATTCCAGCCTGGGAAAACTGGTGAGACACTCTCTCAAAAAAGTAGAAATGGCAGGGGATGAAGCTGTATTAGAACTTTTCCCTAGCATGTGCCTGGACCTGAGTTTGATTCCTTGTAGTTATTATGACAGTTTACTTAGCAGGTACAAGAAGACACATCTATTTAATTAGGAGTTAGGTCTGGAAGTGATTCTTTTATAATTTTTTACCCTATTTGTGTAATTTTGAAATAATTTTACATTCTGCTTTTCTGTCAACCTGTATATCATGTCTCAGCCAGCACAAGTATGAAGAGATACATATATATGTATATGTGTATATATATATATATATATATATATATATATATATATGCTTTTTTTTTTTAAGTGAGAGAAAGAGAGAATCAAATTTTTTTAGTTTTTCATTTGGCTTTTGTTGGTCTGACACTTCGTCATGTGTGTGTGCTGGGGTTTGAACTCACGTTCTCATGCATGCCAGGCAAGCGCCTTAACTGCTGAGCCTCTGCTCCAGCCCCACTTTTACATTTTTATACAAGTAATGATTAGACATAGATCAATGAATGGAGCTATGAGGACCTACTCTCCATAGGTTGCCAAATCTCCATGAGTCAACATTCATTCTGGAAAGAATTTCCCTAACTTTAATATGATGTTTCCTATATTCTCTGTCTTGTCTATGTTATGAGGTTCTTGATGTCAATGTTGATCACATTCCAGTCTTTTGCTATAGTAATTTATACACATAATACAGTCTTTCTGCTTAGCTAAAACTAGTTACCTGCCCAGTAATCTGTTCTAGAATTTTTCTCAAGGAATGACTTCAAACTTTTTAGTCACATTCTGAAATCTTTCTTTTTCAGAAATTTGGAAAGCTTTTCAGGTTTTTTTTTTTTTATATATATAAAGAGAGAGGGACAGTGAGAGAGACAGAGAAAGAGAGACAGAGAAAGAGAGAAACAACTTTATTTAGTTTTTCACATGGCCTTAGGTTGCTCCAACACTCAGTTGTGTACCTGGTGCTGGGGTTCAAACTCGGAACCTTGTGCTTGCCAGGCAAGCGCCGAAACCCCTGAGCCACCGCTCCAGCCTGCCTTTCAGGTTTTAATACTTGATTATCTTCTAGGTAGCCCCTTTCCTACTCAATTTGGCTTTGAAAACATTAATGAAGCTGAATTGGAGAATATGGTTTATATCCACAGGCAAGCAAGTCTTAAAAATGATCCCTAGAATTAAGAAGTCTCACCTCTTAAGGCAGGATGTTTTCTCCCTAAGGCATTTCACTTCCAAGAGAAAAGGCAGAGAGGGAAGGGCAACAATTCCAATTTAGTTTTGCAGGGTCACCACAAAGACCGGAAGGGTGTGTGTGTGCCCTTCTTATGGAGTGGAATAAGTGACTAGGCAGAGAGAGGTTCCTCCGTGTGGAAGGAAGGTTAGGAGTGGGACAAAGCATTCCCCAGGAAAGAGTCTTCATTTTCTTCCTGAGCATATCTGCTGCTTTTTGTAGGCAGATAATCCTTCTGGAAGGAAAAGACAAAAATGATAGTAATTTTGCTGCTGATTAACCATCTTTTGTTAATATCTTACCATATTTTCCATGATTGGATATCATTCCTCTTTGGTGGTTTCCTTCCTTAGTTTTAAATTATTTTTAGTGAGCTGCTTCTGTAATTGAGTATTCACATCATTAATTTTGACTTCCTTGCTTAGTTCATACCTTTTAAAATTTTCATGGCCCAAGCCTGCAAAAGAATATAAAATGGGGCTGGATGTGGTAACACACACCTGTAGTCCCAGCTACCTGGGAGGCTGAGGCAGGAGGGTCACAGGTTCAAGGACAGCCTGAACAACTTAAACAGAGTTGGTAAGGTGCCCTGTGTTAATCTCTACTCCCCTCTCCCCACACAAAGGAACGCAAAAAATGGGACTACTGTGTTCACACACAACAAATTTCCACAGACCACTGAAACTGAAATCTCCACTTTTGGCTGGAATCACGCATGATCATGTTTTTAAAGAAAGCTTTTGACTAATAAAAACTGGATAAATACATTATTAACTTAATGAATGTAGTATGATATGTAAAATCTTCCCAAAGTATGTATCAGATTTTTTTTAAAGATAATATCTGCCGGGGCTGAGTGGTGGCTCCGGTTACTGCGCTTGTCCAGCATGCACAAGTGCATGGGTTCAAACCCCAGCACCCACAAACACAACTAAAAGTCAGAGCAACAGAAGCCACGTGAAAAACTCAATAAAAACTGATTCTCTCTCTCTGTCCTCCTCTCTTTTTTTAATCTGCCTCTTTAATTAGTTATTCTTTCAGAATATGTCAGCAAGATATAGTAAGCATTTTTCATTTCAAAGTCAGAACAGTGGGTTTGGGTAAAGCACAGACTCCATCCCGTCAAGCCTGGGAAGCAAGAGGCTGTCTTACCAGAGGGAGGAATTCCTAAACTGTGGAATGGAGCTGGGCGTGGTGGCACATTCCAGTAATCTCAGCGACTCTGGAGGCTGAGGTAGGAGGATCGCAACTTCAAGGCGAGCCTCAGCAAATCAGCCAGGCCCTAAGTAACTTAGTGAAACTCTGTCTCAAAAACTAAAAAGGGTTTGGGGAATGTAACTCCATAGTAACTCACCCCTGAGTTCAACCCCTAATCCCCCACCCTCCTGCAAAAAAACCAAATAATAATAATAATAAACAAAAAAACCTGTGGGACCTATTGCTAGAATATGGCTATTGGACAGAAAATGTGAAGTTCAAGACAGGAAAATGGAGTGTCTGTAATGGAGAAATACCTTGTATCATTTAGGTTCGTTGTGGTAGTATAATTGCCTCCTTGTGACAACATCCCGAGTTGGCTTTGTTCTTTTTCCATGCTCTTTGAATACCTGTTTCCTCCACAGCCATTTCCATTTTCCCTGAAGACCCGTGGTTTGCCAAATTCATCTATTACTTGCTTCTGACTATGAATCATCACAGTAATTTTTTTTGTATTTTTAAATTTTTGTTTTTTGTACTGGGGATTGAACCCAGAGGAGCTCAACCACCAAGCCACATCCCCAGCCCTTTTTATTTTTTATTTTGAGATACGGTCTCACCAAGTTGCTGAGGCTGGCTTTGAATTTGCAATCCTTCTGCCTCAACCTCCTGAGCCACTGGGATTATAGGAGTGCACCACTGCATCTGACAGGTTTGCAATTTTATCAGGGAGTTTTATAGCCCTTCCTCAGGCTATTGTTTAAGATTCTTGTAATAATGTATATGATTTCTTAATAATTTATATGTAATAATTCCTATTTCTTAATTTGTATGTTTCAGATTTTCTAGTGCCTGTTGGTTTAAGAATATTTTAAATGTACCAGTACCTTATGGTTTTGTTGTTTTTTTTTAAGAGGGAGGGACAGTGGGAAAGAATCAATTTTCATTTTCATCTGGCCTTTGTTTCTCTGACACTTCATTGTGTATGTGGTGCTGGGGTTCAAACCCTCATGTCCTTGCACATGCCAGGCAAGCACCGAAACCACTGAGCTACTGCTCCAGCCCCAACCTTGTAACATGGCTTCTGCTTTATGATTTCATTAGATACTCTCAACAGTTTATTAGAGACCAGGAATGTTTTGGTCACAAAAACTATGAAGTGGTGGAACTGGTTACTACTGGAGTACAGAGTCTCTGATTTATACCTAGTGTCTTGCTCTTATGATGCTTTCTGTTATTTTCTCGTAATTTACTTTTCATCCTTTAGCATTCTTAATTCTTTTTATAAAGGTTTTTTTTTTTGAGAGAGAGAGAGAGGGATAATGAGAGAGAAAGAGAGAATCAATTTTATTTAGTATTTCATGTGACTTTTGTTGCTTCATATTTTGTTGTGCATGTGGTGCTGGGGTTTGAACCCACATTTTTCTCTCAAGCCAGGCAAGTGCCATAACTACTGAGCCACCACTCCAGTCCCTAGAGTTCTTAATTCCTTCTTGGTAGTTTTAAATTTGATAATTCTCAATCTCTTGGTAAGACTGGTGGCACAAGTATTATGATGATTATTTTATGCGTTTAGAGCTGAAACTTAAATAACGTGCCTCATCAAACCTGAACAACTGAATTCCTACTAAAGTTGAAATCAGAATTAGATATTAGAATTTTCTGACTTTGGTTTAATCCTGTTTTCATTATGTAACAAAGGACTTTTAATTAAGACATTATCAAATCTCATATATTTATTAAGCAAAATTTAAAAAATTAAAAGAATGAATAGAACTCAAATATAACTTCCCAATTTTAAGTTTCACATTATAAAAGCAACATATATAATGTTTACTTGGGCAAAAACGTACCCAAAGAAGTAATAAAGATTAAAGTTGCTTTAAGAATAATGCCACAATAGTATTAGTGTGTTCATATTACTCTTCTTGGGATCTGTTAAAAACAAAATGCTCCAAAATTATATTATGCAGCCAATTTCCAGTCAACAACTTTTTAACTTTTTTAATAATTCATTCTATTTTAGAGGAGAAGGGCCACTGAAAACTTGCCAGGATTTAATTCATCACCTAGAGGTAGGTTTTATTTTCACGTCAAGCTGCTACTTTCCCATCGTGCACCATCATCACTGGCTTTCCAAGGATTTAGCGTATTCTGTGCTTGCACAGGCACACACCTGAGCTATAGAAAGTAGCAGAAAAGTAGAAAGCAGGCTTGTGGCAACATTTTGTCATGCTTTCTTGGTTATCTCATTAGAAACAGGAATATTATAAAGTAGAAAAGACTTTATTGATAGTCAACAGATGGAAAAAGTAAGTTTTAGGTTTCCCTCGTGGATGAAACTATCCTGAATGCAGATGGAAATCCCTTATACCTCCCAGAGTTCTAGAAAGGCACTGGGTGAATGGTATTGATTAAATGAGGTAACACGTAAGAAAATCTGTATAATGATTTAGGGAATTTAGATATGCTCCCTTTTGCGCAGTGTCTAATGGAATTCCACGTAGACCTCTCTCCATTTCTCTTCCCTCTGGTTGGAAGCTTTAGATTGGCAAGTGGGTTGCAAAAATTCCTTTCCTATTTTTTTTTTTTTTCTTTTTCTGAGGTGAGGTCTTGCTTTGTTGCCCAGGCTGGTCTGAAACTCCTGGACTCAGGCAGTCCTCCCACCTCATCCTCCCAAGTAGCTGGGATTCCATACACACGCCACCCCACACCATTCCTTCCTTTCCTAATTTCCCTGACCCCCATGCTAGTCTATTTGCTAAGAGAATTCTTGTATTGAAATTTGAAATTTCTAACACTGTTTCACTCTTATATATTTTCCTTTGGCATTCCTGTGCACTTCTGCCTGCACCTCTTCAGGAAAAAGATTCCAGCTGCAGTGGTGATTGTCAACATAGAAGAGTATAGATTTATAAATCAACTATTTCCCTTAGAGCACTGCAAAAAATTCTGGATTCATTCTGTTTGCTGTGGCCCTTGTTCATTCCAAGTTATTCTATTCTGTACACCTATTGTGTGAGCACATCTGTGTCTGTCCAATTAATCTTTAAACTGTGATGAATGAATGGCGTTTCAGACAACAAATATTTATTGAGCTTGCACTGTGTCAGGCCATGGATAAGAGCTCTGGGGACGGGGGCTGGAGTGTTTGGAGCACTTGCCTGGCAAGTGTGAGGACCTAGGTTCAAACCCCAGCACCATGTACACAACTAGGAGTCGGAGAAACAAATGCCAGATGGAAAAACAAATAAAACTGATTCCTTCTTTCTCTCTCTCTCTCCCTCTTTTTTTTAAAAAAAGAGCTCAGGGGAGAAAAGTAAACCAAAGAACCAAACAAAGCCCCTGTCCCTGTAAAGCTTATTATGTTCTAGGGTCAGGAGACAGAAAACAGAAAGTTAAGTATGTAATGCACACACACAACTACTCAGAGACAAAGCCGTGTAGGATAAGAAGTTCAAGGTATTGGGGGTGGACAGAAAAGACTTCTCTAAGGAGACATTGATGTAGTGAGAGTGTGACTTGAAAGGATAAGAGAACGTAGAGTATTTCAGATAGAATCAGTGCAAAGGGCCTGAGTTGTAAGGGCAGGGCTAGATGCATCGCAGAATCAGGAGACAATGGTCGATGGGGTGCAGCATGTCAGAGGAAAGTGGTAAGGCATGATGGGAGACACACTGAGGGTTTTGAGAAACAGTGGCATGATCTGGCTTATGTTCTAAAGGTTTCTGGCTTGGCTAAAGATAGTCATTTACCGAGCAAGAGGCACTGAAAGAGAACATGAGCTTTGGAAAATGGAAATCAAGCATTTTGTCTTGCTCGTGTTAAGCAAAAGGCCAAGAAGAATATGCAAGCCCAGTGTCAGGACAGTTGAGGAATGAAGAAAGTGCCTTGGAAGCTATCAGCTTTTTTTTTTCAGGGCTGAGGACTGAACTCGGGGCCTTGCACATGCTAGGCAAGCGCTCTGCGACTGAGTTAAATCCCCAACCCCAGTTATCAGCTTTAAGGTGGTTTTAAAACCATGATATTCTATATAATATGGGCTAGGATCTTGACCCAAAGAGGTTTATAGACTGAAAAGGAAAGAGAGACATTCAGATCACAGAGTGGTAATGTGGAATGGGGAGGGACACCAAGGTGAATGGTGAATCATTCAGTTAAGTTAGAATCTGGATTTAAAGCTCATTGGGAAGGATGCAAAGGACTTTTTAACCTCAAGATCACTTTATCCAACAGCAGCAAAATATTAAGGCTATTGAGTAAATGAATTGGTCCCCTCCTTCTTCATATTATTTGTCTAGTTTACTATCAAAATGTTATTTTCCTTTATAAGTAACTTTCATATTTGCTCTGTTCTTTTATTACTGGTGCCACCTAAAACAAAGTCTTCATGCCTTTATCCCCATGGTATCTCTCACTTGAAAATGTTCTTCATACCATTTTAACACGTTATCCTGAGTATTCCTGTCTTACTTGTCCAATCTTATTTTTCACTGTTCTTCATCCTGTTCTTGTCGCTAAATTGTAAAATGCGTGGTGAAGAGGCAATCTAACAAGACCAGCAATCCGAATTGATCCTCTCAAATGGCTGGGGATGGAATGTGTATAGGAGACACATTTAATCTTGGTTAGATGTAAGTAGAAAAGTTCTAACCTTTTTGACCTCATTCTCCAAGATTCATCACCCTTTCATAATCAGGGATTTTATGAGTTGAGCTCAGAATCAGTCCAGAAACCCAGAAGTAATTTGTGTAACCAAGTGTCACAGGTGCATATGGTGCTTCAGAATAAGCGGAAGTTTCCAGGTACAGAGGAGCCCCTCCAGTGATTAGTTTTGGATCAGGTCTGGGTAAACTTCTGACTCCAGCTAAACACTTGTGTTTTCCTGGGTACACAGAAATTTTAGGAGTTCTATGACATGTTTTTAACATCTAGGTTGTAGTTTCCAAAGTATATAAATATAAGAATGTATATATTTCTCACCAACTATCCAGAAGACATCAATCTAAAATAGTGATTTTTTTCCCCTATCAGATTTTCGCCGCAGAGGGTTTAAAGCTTACTTCAAGTATACAAGCTTTTTCAAAACAGGTAACGACTTTCTTCTCCTTGCCTGGTATTGGTGGTGATGTCATATATACCCACTTTGGGAATGTTATTAAGATATAAAGGTATTTAAAGTAGTTTTGTTGGGGTTGTTGTAACTTCCTAAATTACATTTCAGCTGAAAGATGATGACAAGCTTATGCTTCTCCTGGAAATAAATAAGCTAATTCCTCTGTGCCACCAGCTCCAGACAGTAACTAAGGCATCTGTGCAGAATAAAGTGTTTCTAAAGGTAAAAGAAAGGGTGGGCTACTCAGGGAGACACTCGAGAAACTTGTTCACTTGGTCTTTATCAAGTTGACTCCAGGCCCTTTTTCTTGAAATAAAGTAGGGTATGGAAAGGTAATTCCCATTTTTTATTCCTTAACCGAGAAAACAAAATCAATTATCTGCGATTATAACCCATGAAACTGCAGGATAACCAATTAAATTGGTAGTTCCATAGCACTGAGCAGCTACCCTAAAAATTTCACGTAAGGCACAAACCTGAGTCTGGGCTCCCATAAGTTACCTGAGGAAATGCAGCTTATGCCCACAGAGCAGAGCATTAGGAATTGCAAAGCAGGAGATTCACTGCCACGAGAGCTGTTTATGCTCCTAAAGAGCCGAACTAGATGAGTTGCTTTTCCACCCATTCTTCCTGGAGTTCATGAAACAGGCAGGAGACCTGGGCAACAGCCTCTGCCCCTGTGTTCTGGGCTTCAAGTCTGATCATGCCTTAATCTCTACCTTTCAAGTTCTATTAGATTTTTACAATGGAAAAGTTTTACCACTTTAAAACGTAATGAATGATAAAGGTACCACTTTTGGAATGTGATTTGCATGCTTTGTCACTGTAGGTTGATAAGTGTATTACGAAGACAAGATCCATGATGGCTCTCTTGGTCCACCTTCTGTCACTTTGCTACAGATTGCTGAAGAAGGTGAGGCAGTTTTCTGTCTTAAATTCATGTTTTGGGTTTAAAGGAAAATAATAGTTAACTATTTAATTTTAAAATTTTTGTTTCAGAGTAAAGCAGAAATGAACTGTCTTATCTTTTCCAGTTTCAGGTGGAAAATAACAGATGGGTCTCAGTTACAAATAAAGACACTGTGGATATTAAAACTTGAGAAGTTCTGGGGCCAGATCTCTGGAACATTGTGTGGCAAACCTGAAATTTTTAAGAAGCAAATAATCCGTTATATTTTCAGAAATGCAAAAGTTTTATAAAGAAAACAACACTGAAATCTTGCTTTATTCTGATCTTCAGAATGAGATGCTTCCTGACTAATAAATGCCATGGTAGTTGCTAGAATTTTAAAATGAGACATTGCACTAATAATTTTCTTTAAAGGTGAAACCAAATATCCCCAACTGTCTTAATGACAAATTGAATCCAAAGAAGCTATTGTAAATAACTGCTCAACTTTGACATATTGTACCTTAACCATTTTATTTATCATCTACAACTCCAATTTCAGAAAATATATAGAAACCTGGGTGAACACAAGGTTTTCCTTTAACCTGTGGACTCTTCATTCCCTCAGTCCGGGTGTGACAAGGGTCCCTTGGATGCCTAGCAGACCACCCATGCTAGTAGCAGTTGTTTTCTAACAAGGAATTCACAAGGCAAGGGTTGTCTGTTATGCCCTGTGTCCCTACTCTAATGCAGGTAATGGAAACCAACTCTAGGAAGAGATGGCTTTTTTTTTTTTTTTTTTTTTTAAGAGAGGGACAGTGAAAGACAGAGAATCAATTTTATTTAGTTTTTCATGTGGCTTTCGTTGTTCTGACACTTCGTTGTGTCCTTGATGTTGGGGTACAAACCCGTGTCCTGCACATGCGAGGCAAGCGCTGAACTGCTGAGCCACCACTCCAGCCCCAGGAGATAGCTTTTTAAATTTCTTTCAGTGCTGGGATTCAAAACTAGAGCTCTGTGCATAGTAGGCAAGTTCTCTTCATGAGCTACACTCCCAGCCAGAGATGGCTCTCCTTGGGTTCTACTTCTAGCATAGGTGGCCAATCTACCCTAAATATTACCTGAAATCCTAAGCCTTTTTTATTGGTGTAAAATGTTTTGAACTACCCTTCCTATAACTGGTTGATGAAATGACAGGTAAGAAAACCACCTTGGAACCAACGAGCTGTTTAAATTCTGACTAATGTATGGCATTGGAATGTTCATCATGAAACAAATAAACATCTTCTTGAGTACTTTTAATTTTATGGTTTGAAGTTTTTGTTTTCGTGGGATGGGACTTTGATGAAGGATCTGGCTTATGGGTGTTTTCCCCATGAAACTATATGGTTAACTTTGTTTTGGAATGCTGTCATTTTGTATCCCAGTACTTGAAATCAGCCATGTCATCAATTGCAAAAGGCAGTAGCTATGAGCTGATCTGATGATCTTTATCTGGGTCAGTGAACACAATTGATGTTCACAAAAGATCTTAAAGAACTATGTTGTTACTAATTAGCTAGTCAGTATTTTATCCAAAAAAAAATTTTTTTTTTACTGTATTCCTCAGGGGAAAAAAATGGGATGTGCTCCCCTTGATTAGTGACCTTTATAAAATACCTATTTAAATAATCAAAGTCATCAAGCACAATTTTTATTCTGTGAAACCAAAACAGTTGTTTAAATTACAATAAAATGGCAGAATGATGTTATTTGTAAAACAGACACATAGTCCTTCTATTTTCTTTAGTATGGAAGTTGTGTCTTCAAAAATCAAGGTTTGTGCTGTGCAGTGGGGATCTCCTGGCGGGTGCTTCATTTTCAGCTCAGCACCACCACTGCAGGTGTGCAGAACTGCCACTTAGGTCATGTCTGTCACAGGTATGACAGGTAAATTACTTTTGCTTGGCCACTTAAAATATTTTTATTTTCCAAATTTTCTTCAAAGATCTTTGTTGTTTTTAGTCAGAAAAACACCATTTGCTTGTGGGTTGATAGAAGCAAGAGAGGAATAGAGTGATTTCCTGGGCAGGACAGATCTGCAAGGCTGAAGACAGAAGGGAACGAAGCCTGCCGTAAGACACAGGGTGGACGTGGGTCGCATGAAGGGTTAGGCCTGCCCTGCTGATGCCTGCCTGCTGCGTGTGCTTCACATGTACTGGTTCTCCTTCAGGGCACTGATGCTTCCGGCCAGGTAGGGTAAGAGCCTCATTTTGCTTCCCCTCCATCTCAGTCCTCATGATGCAGCTGTTGTAGCACTAACGCGTTTCCCCACGACCTCTTCGTATTGTTTTTGCGTCAATAACCCTTCTGTTATGCTCTTGCTTTCTTCAAATTTGGGTAACACAACTGCAATGTAGCCTTCAGTAGATGGCTGGAAAAGAAAGAGTCTTTCATACTGTCAACTGATAGAAAGGGCTGAAAAGAGGCGCATGAATGAGAGCCTATTTCCCCCTCCTTTTTTACCTTTTCTTGAAGAATAGATGGCTTGTGGAGAATGTTTTCATTCACTTCCATCAACCGTCCTCTAACACAGCTGTTTAAAAAAGAATTATTTTTAAGAAACAAAAATTTTTATAGGAATTTTTCCTGTAATGAACAAAAGGCACTTTAGGCATTTAAGACACTTACTCACCTAGATACTGTATATTCCTCTCCATCTGAGCAGGAGATCTTACATAGAGGTGCAAGTTCTGTTAGAAACTGTGCCCCCTGGGTAATGAGAAGGGAGAGGTAATTCATTGATGTACATTTCCACTTTCCCTTAAGAGGTAGCCCTCGGTATTAAAATAGAATCTACTCCTGAAACTGGTGTTTAAATAAAAACCACTTAAATATATGAAAACCATTCATGTATTCAAGCATTTACATAATAAGTACCTACTATGAGCAAGGTACCAATCCTAAACTCTAGTGAAGGCAACTGACTAAGATATGTAATTTAGGTGCGACTTGCTATGGTTTAGATATTAGGTGTCTCCTGAAAGCTTGTTTGTGAGACGATGCAAGAAACTTTAGAGGTCATCAGGTTGTGACACCCTTAACCTAATCAATACGTTAATCTGCTGACAGGGACTAACTTAGTGGAAGGGTGTAGCTGGAGGTGGGTTGCTGAGTGTGTGCCTTTGGGGTGTATGTTTTGTCTCTGGCGAGGGGTCTCTCTCTGGTTGCCATTGGCCATGTCCTGAGTTGCCATCCTCCTCCACACCCTGTTGCCCTGGCGTTCTGGACTGACTGAGACCTCTGAAGTTATGAGCCCTAAATAACTCTATCCCCTCTAAAATTGTTCTTGTCAAGTTTTTTGGTAGAAATGGTTAAAAGGCTAAAACAAGACTAATGATATATTTTCTCAACTATAATTGAGAAAGCTAAAAATAGCTAGGTGCAAGGATTTCAAAATGTAGGAAAAAGTACCAAGCAATAATATAAAATTCAGCATGACAGGGTATGATAGTAATATTGTACAAACTTAGTCATTAAGATTCCTACCTTTTATGTTAGAATTTAGTAAAGAAACCTTTATCGGGGTCAATCACTAAGATTTTTTTGAAGAAGAGATTTTTTGTAATTTAAAAAAATAATAAGCTAAGTGCACTGACACACACCTATAATCTCAGCAATGTGAATAGCTGAGGCAGGAGCACAAGTTCAAGGCCAGTATGAGAACTTAGCAAGACTGTCTCAGTGGTACAGCATCCCTGAGTTCCAAAAAATATCCCCTTTGAGAAAAAATTGGGAAAAAAGTTTTAAGTAGCAAAGTAAAAATAATTTACCTATTATCCTATAACCCCTAAGTCAATACTACATTTTGATACATTTATCTGTTTGAATGTGATGTTATGATTATGGTTTCATGTGCTCTGTTAGGTTGAGGAATCTGAGGAGGTTCTGACAAATATCTACAAGGAAGCTCATGGGAGCCACAGCAGGCATGTCCCATGTGCTGCCTCTTCTTTTCAGGAACTTCTGTAGCAAACAGGCATTTGAGTTAAAATACAATTCTTCATGACTGTTTAATTTACCTCTCAAAACATTATAGGATGGCATTCACAGGCCACTACACTGATTTTACCTTAGTGTGTGGGATACTTCTTTCAAAATATGGTTGTCATTCTGACTCCCCACTTTTGGGAAGGAGGAGGGGGGACTTGTCTCAGAGGGGCTGTCTACAACTGGGCTTGTATCAAGAGTTTGGGGTTGGGGATTTAGCTCAGTGGCAGAGCACTTGCCTAGCATGCACAAGGCCCCGAGTTCGGTCCTCAGCCTTGGGGGGAAAAAGAAAGCAAGAGTTTGGTCTCTTCTTATCACCTCCCTTGGGAGAATGAATGATTAGCAGAGGAGATGCAACTAAAACTTATCTGCAGTGGATTTGACATGCAGGTTCCTCTCTGTTCTTTATTAGTAACAGTGTTGCTAGTTTGGACACTGACTTACCACAAGAGATTCGGAAGCACCAACTATTATACTTATTATAATTTGTAGACTTTATCTTTTAAGAAAGGTACATGCCTTTTAAAGTCTGTTTGTTTCTGAATGAGAAGTTAGGCATGTTATTACAGTCTCCTGGAACAGTAAGCATAATTAGCAGAAACTTTCCCAGCCCAGTGAATTTGTCAGAACACTTGAACATGCAAGTAAACTGTACTTGGCATGATGTCCTCTTTTAATAGCAAGTCCATCTCGCCTAGAATTTTAAAGGGCAGAAATAACATACTGTCTGAACACTGGGTGGAGGTGAAGGATGTGGGTAAATATGTACTAACTGGCAATGTATGGAAAATGGTAAGGAGCTAATACCATATTATTTTCTCTGACTGTTTTTTTTCCTACTATTGCAGAATATTTTTTCTTTAAATTTACATGTGGAAACATAGTAAAGAATCACCATCTAATTTTACAGAACTTGAGAAACTGATTTAATAAATCTGGAAGAGACAAAATTATATTTTGTCTTGTTATATTTTATCTTGTTATATTTTGCCTTGTTATATTGGTAGCAGAGCTGGAACAAGAGGAATGATGGTACAGAACCTAATATGATAGACACTGTACTTCCTGAAAAATCTTGATTTTTGTTGAGAGAATTTCTTTATGGTTAGAGTATACTAAAAATCAGTGCCCGGAACTGCCAGAGCAGAATGCTGGGCATACATACCTGGATCGTAAGGCTGTAAAAATCTATCGTATAAATAATAGAGAGGATTTTAGTCAGTAATGGATAATTATAGGCACATACCCGTTTAAATTTCCCAGAGACCTTGTTCTGAAGTCTGCTACAGTTTGTACTGATCTGGTAGGAAATACTTTTAATTGTTTTTCCACTTTGAAGAACTGGATGAGATTCAGCCAATGTGATGACACATATTCTATAAGCAGAAAAAACAACAATCCTGTGTTAATTCTTGTATAATTATTCCTCCAGTAACAGTGTTCCATCAGCACAATAATATGTGTACTGACATTTGTTTAGTCAAACTATCATTTCCCTTCTTTTTCCTTTGAGTAATATTAGAGACTAACTATAGTATGGGGAATGCAATAACAAATGAAAGAAAATGGGTTTGAATTTCCTTTCCAGGAAAGCAAACAGTGAGAGGGAACTAAGGCCCACCTGTGTACACAGGATACACAGGTATCCTGTATACTTTAGGTACCAGATAACTCAGGATGTGTTCCATTTGGATGTTTGTTTAATCAAGATTATTTGTTCAGAATAATTAGGCACTGGAAGACACATTTCTGCCAACCAAACTCCTGTAATAATAATACCATTTCAACACAGTGGAAAATAATTTGGTGATGTTCATTTAATAACTTTTTTTTTTTGAGAAAGGGACAGTGAGAGAAAGAATTTTATTTAGTTTTTCATGTGGCTTTCGTTGCTTGGACACTTTGTTCAAACCTGGGGTTCAAACCTGCATCCTTACACTTGCCAGGCAAGTGCCACAACTGTTGAGCCACTGCCCCAGCCCCTAATTAACTGTTTTTAAATCCAAGGCTATACAAAGAAAAAATTTTACAGTTTCTGATTGGTTTACCTGTTGGAGTGCTGTAGTATACAGTGATCCTCACAGGGTTTTCCTTTGACATCTAGAAGAATAAACAGATCTGTTGGTGGCTGAATCAATATTTACTACCATCATGTGATACTTTCTTTGGCTCACAGAGATAATTAACTATGTAGATCAGACCCATGCTGCTCACTGGTATCCTTTACTCACTTAAAAATTAAGTTTTCTTATGAAGTATTTAGGTGGACCAGACCCAGACAGAATCATTTATTCAAGGTTAAGCTAATTCACTCATTGCTCCATCTTTCTTTATCTTCACTTGAAAATGAGTAAACCCATTATTTCTGTTAAAGAAATGTGATTGGTGTCACATTCTTCATAATACGTTAGATTTTTTTTTTTTTTGCATGTGATGGTTTCTAAAACTATCCTGATGTTAGCAGAGAAAGTCTCATATTCCAGGTAACCTCTCAGTACTCTGAACCAGGATGATTGTTGACCCTAAATTCGACCAATAGAAAAATAAGCCACAATAATTTAAAAAGAGAGTACTCCTTTTATTCCTGACTGAAAGGGAAAAAGTAGGGATTAGGTGAGAGTCCTCAACGATGCTCTTGCCACAGGCATTTATTAACTGGGTACACAAAACACTAGAAAAGGAATGCCTGCTTCTACACGGCAAAATGGACAATACTAGCGGCTTCTTAAAGAAAACTAGATTCTGCTTTCTAAAAGTCCCGATCTTTTCCGCCTCTACCTGCCTCATCTGCTAATTTTAAGTAACTGGCTATCTCCCATAGGATCCAGCCCTCGAGACGCCCAGACGCTCCAGGACCTTCACCATCCAGCCTCAGCCCATCTCGAGGACCTCGTTAGCCTATGCGTTTTCGCGCAAGCAACCCACTGGAGCTCGCAGTGCACACGCTAACCTAGAACGCACCCGGCTGCATTTCAGGCTTCCCAGTCTTTGCAAATGCCATTGCCTCGGCCTAGGCAGGAGCACTGAGATCCGGCTCCTGCAGACGTGGGGAGGGAGGGCCGGGACAGCGAGGGCGATTTATGACCTGTCGCAGCAGCAGGCCAAGGTGGCCAAGCGGAAATCGCCCTTCTCCTGCACTTACCCGCTTTGTACCAGCGAGTGAAGTAACGATCCACGAGCGACGGCGCAGCAGGTTCCGTGGAGGCGGGCTCCGCAGCCGCGGGCTCGGTAGCCATGGCGACCTCCCGCGCCGCTGCCCCTCCCTCACGAACCAGAGCGTTTCCTCCCCGCGGGGTTCAGCCAGAGAAGTCCTTCCGGCGCGGGGCGCGCACGCGCGCTGCTGAGGGGACCGCGGGCTCCGCCCACTGCCTCCAATTACCGGGCTGGGGTTCCAGTGTCAGGCTGGGGAGCAAATAAAATAGGGGGTGCGGGAGGACGGAGCAGCACGCGACGCGAGCAGGCGCAGCAACTCCAGGTCCACTTCACCGGGGCACCGAGAAGTCCGCTGCTGCCAAGGAGCCGCCCCCAGCTGGCCACGCCCCTTGCGCTGCGTGACGTCACGCCTGCGCCGCCTCGCTCGTGCGTCTGGGTCGCGCGGTTTGCTGCACAGCCGAGCTGTAGCGTGTACACCTGTGGTCGGGTGAGCCTGCGCTGAGAGCTGCTTCGCGCGCCGCGGGAGCTCCGGAGCTCGGAGGGAGGCGCGTGTGCGGCCTCGGAGCGCCGCGCAGGTGAGCGTTCGCGCAGTGTATCTGGTGTTGGGGCCCGCGACCCGGCCCTGTCCTTCCAGGGGCCTCCAGGTGCTGTGTACCCCGAGGCTCCTGTGCCTGCTGCTGACTGGGGGTAGTGTGAGGCGTATCTCTGCCCTGGAGCTTCGGATTCTTTGCAGAATTTTCTCCCGCGGCCAGCTGGGGCGCTGCAGGATGCCGCAGCCTGGTCTCCGCGAGCCATTCCTCCAGCCGTGCTTAACTGCCTTTGGCTTCCTTGCAGGGAGTAGATCATGCAGCCGAAAGTTAATCATCTAATGCACAGTGGAAAGCAATGGTTACTAGCGGTTCGGGAGCTGTGCTGCGGGTCCCTTCTAGCGTCTGCAATTTTCTTCTTTTCTCCGTGGAAGTAGTGTCTCCAGTGCTTCTCCACCCACCCAGTGTGGTATATTATGTGGCTCTCACTCCCGCTTAGCAGTTATGGTAGTGAGATAAAGATTAATCTTCAGATCCTAACACGTAGCAAGTTTTGATGTCACAAACCGAATCGTATTATAAAGTATTTTAACATGCAGAGAATAAAGATGCCAAGCCCCCTAATAGAGTGAATTGTCATTTTGTGGAAGAATAGCGAGGCCTTTGTTTTCCAGGTTGCGTTTGATATGCTTGTGAAAACATCATGGGATTAACAGTGTGGGTTTAATGTTCAGTTTAGACACGTTCATTTAGGGCTGTGGCATGTAGGTTATCTAATCATATTGCTGATCTGCTTAGTACTTGTAGTCATGGGCACGGTGATTAGCACAGAGATGGATAGATGAATGGCAAAGGAAGAAAATGAAGGAGCTGTCAGAAAATTAGGAGATGATCCAGGGTTGACCAGCGCTGGGGAGAGATCTTTAGCAGATTGAAAGACTGGGAAAAGTTAAGTCAGTGGAGGCAGGGGAGTTGGAGATGTCAGAATACTAACAGGCCAAGGTCCTGGGGTTGTTTGGAGGAAATTCCTTTCCTAGCCTCAAAAGGATTGGGACTGGGAATTTTTTTTTTTTTTTAAAGAGAGAGAGGGGCTGGAGCTGTGGCTCAGCAGTTATGGTGCTTGCCTGGCATGCATGAGTACACAAGTTCAAACCCCAGCACCACCTACTGAATGAAGTTTTGGAGCAGCAAAGGCTACATGAAAAACTAAATAAAATTAATTATTAAAAAAAGAGGGAGAGGGGCTGGAGAGGGGCTCAGCGGTTTCGGCGCCTGCCTGGCAAGCACGAGGACCCGGGTTCAAACCCCAGCACCACGTACACAACTGAGTGTTAGAGCAACGAAGGCCATGTGAAAAACTAAATAAAGTTGTTTCCCCCTTTCTCTGTCTCTCTCACTGTCCTCTCTCTTTAAAAATGGCTATGAACTTGTGCTCCTTCTGTTTAGAAAAAAAAAAAAAGAGGGAGAGAGAGAAAGAATCAATTTTATTTTTTTTTATCTGATTTTTGTTTTTCTGAAGCTTAGTTGTGTATGTGGTGCTATAGTTTGAACCTGGGTCCTCACATATGCCAGGTAACTGCTGAGTTACTGCTCCAGTCCCTGGAGTTATGTCTTCCTCTGTGAAGTAAAGGTAAGAAGGATGGTGGGTGTGGAAATTCAGAAAACTTTGTTTTCAGACTAAAGGCATTAGAATAGGAGGCAGATTAATGAGCTTGCCTTGGCTAGATATGAACTCACTGATTTTGAAGACTCGGTGATCTCAGAACTCAAGTTGTTTGCTATGTTGTCAGGGTCCAGTCAGAAAAGTAGAACCCATACCATATTTCGTAGAGTTTAGTGTGAAGAGTTAGTTAAATACTTATTGGAGGAGCTAAAAGTGAAGGAGCAGGGACATGACATAAAAGGTATGCTGAAAGAAGCAGCTGTAACACAGCTAGGCTGGGGGCCAAACAAGGGACACCAGGATGTAAATCTTGGATCTGAGGCACTGTGAATCCTCAGAGTAGGTGTTGAACTCAGAAACTCAGAGGACATGTCCACTGGGCTGGATTTTGGAGACCGGGGAGATGGGTGGAGCCTGCCTGAGGGATGCTCCTGCTTCTGAGAATGGAATTGATGGGGCTGATCCTGAGAGTGTCAGAGGCTGGGCAGAAGGCCCCTGCAAGGGTGGGCACTCTTTGCTGGGGTGAAAGTAACAGAACAGCAAGGTATTGGGAAAAATTTTGTTTTACCCTCCCATGTTCTTATCCACAAGCTGATGGTGAATAGAATCCAAAGTCACAGGGAGGCCTGCTGAGACATGATAATCTGATTCTGGCAATAGTAAGTGTATATGCTAGGGTTTGAACGTGCCCCCATCTCCAGGTTCATGTGTGGGAACCTTTATCCCCAGTGCAACAATGTTGTTGAATCTTTAAGGGGTGGCAGCATGAGTACCAGATAAACCAGTGTGAAAATCCACTGGGACGCTCCACAGCGGCCCTGCATGGCCTGTCTCTGTCTTCCTGCTCTGACCCTTGCTTACTCCTCTTGCCATGCGTTCTCTTTTCTTACTTACACCTTCCAGTTTTATGTCAGTGGTCAGTGAAAGGCATGTAATTTTTATGATTTGAAAAACCCAAGCCTATGATATTACATTTAAATGAAAAATCTGCATGGTATAATTTGGTTCAAATAATTTTCAGAAGTTCATGAATATAATGTCACAAAAGCTTAATAAAGCCATTGTTTGTTTTAGTTCTGTTTCTCACTCTTACCATATACGATCTTGCTTTTTTTTTTTTTTTTCTTTTTAAAGAGCGAGAGAATCAGTTTTATTTATTCATCTGGTTTTTGTTTCTCCTACACTTAGTTGGTGCTGGGCATTGAACCCTGGTCTTTGTGTATTAACAGGCACGTGTTCTACTGCTGAGCCATCTTTCCAGCCCTCTTAACTTCTTATTAACCCTGACTATATATTATGTCATTCCTCTTACACTTGACATTGTCTCCTTTGTACCATAAGGGCTGACTGAGATGTCAAGATGAGAGAATTTGCCCTGGATTAAAGTGGCACTAAGGCCAGTGTGGCCTTGTATTTGCCATCCCTCATATGTCACAAAGTTCATTTGTAAACCTGAAAGGGCTTGGAATATACATACCCAGCACATTAGTATTTTTCCTAGTTAATGTTGTCCATTGAAGCACATCTGATTCTGCCAGACCAAGGTCGGGGTCCCGCTTAGCCTGCTTTTCTCAGCTTTTCTGTTGTGTTGATAAAAACTTGGCCAGGAAAATGAAGTTTCTTGAACTTTTCAAGATGTTGATCATCATTTTGAAGCAAATTGGTTATTTCATAGTATTTTCTTTTCTGCTTGACAGCAGTAAATGTTTTTATTAAATTTCTATTTTATGTGTTTGTAAAGTAGTTTATTATTAAATGTGCCTGGGGGACATTAAAGTTATTTTATTCCAGATTCCTGTCAATTGCCAGTATGCATACGTAGATTCTTATATAGTTCTAATCAATGGGGTGGTTTTTGTTTGTTTTTTCCTTATGACTTCATAAATCCATCAGGTTAGAAATATATCCAGTATGCAAAACAAAGTGTTTTCCCGTTCGATTTGTTTTTTTCCACTTTCCTAAGGAATAATTGATGTTAAATTTTTTTTTTTTAAGAAAAGACTCTGAGATCTAGACTTTGCTTTTCCTACAGAATGAGAGCATAAAGTAGCTTTCACAGCCTCCAATTTGTAGATCATAGCTCTGCAATCAGGTGGCAGCCACACCTCTGCGAGTGGGTATACGTTCAGATAAGTAGGTTTTTTCCTTTGCTTATTCTAACCACTATGTCTCTACCCCCTGAATCATTGTACTTTATTTAAGTGTGGTAATTTGTCACTGTTAAGCTGTTCCTTTCTCTTTTAGGGATTAATGCTTCATCAAGAGAAATTTCGTATTGTCCTTTTGGGCATTGCTTCATCATGCGAAATCTAAAGTTGCTTCGGACTCTGGAGTTCAGGGATATTCCAGCACCAGGGAAACCTCAGTGCTTCTGTCTCCGAACTGAGCAGGGGACAGTGCTCATTGGCTCTGAACACGGATTGACAGAAGTAGATCCTATCACAGGAGAAGTAAGTTCCTTAGGGAAAATGCTAGCCCTGGGCATGACCCTTGACTTGTTTTCCTCTAGACTTCCTTCTCCCAGATAGTTTTCTTTTATGTCTTTTTTTTTTTTTAATTTTATTAAGGAGTTGAGTTATTGTACAATCATAAATACATATAAAGTAACAATATGAATTGCTTTTGTTCTTAAACCAGAATTACCCCCACATCACCCACAACCCAGTCTCTTGATTCTTATATTTCACCCCTACAAGTGATATAAATGCTTAGACCATGAATTTTTCAGAATTAAGTGATTGTGTATTATTTGGATTCTCAGTGGGGTAAAGAGTTTGCTACATTGTTGATTGTCTGCTTAGATTTCTTTAAGTCTTAAAGAATTTGCATCTTCCTAAATAAGCATTCTTTGTTTTGTGTTGATGGTGTACTAGATACTGCTTAGATAGAAACCTCTGCTACTATTGTAAGTAAGTTGGCAAAGCTTTGACTTCGTATTTGATGTGGGCTGCCTCCTTTTTACCTTTCTATAGTGTAAGAACTATAATATCAGTGGTTTTCACCTAGGAATGCACTTGAAAATTGTAGCTTATTAATTTAATTGATTAATTAGTTTCTTTGCTTATTTAGGTGCTGGGGTTGAACCCTGGCCCCTGCGTGCTAGACACTCACTTTGCCGCTGAGCTAAACTCCCAGCCCCTATCCATGGAAATTTTTGAAAATAAGTTTGGTTCTCTAACTCATACCAGCTAAATCCCAATCTTCAATGCTGTGTTTTACCATATAACTTTCTGAAAGTTGAGTGGTTTAGTTGCTTTTTTGTTGTTGTTTGTTTGTTTTTTAGAGAGAGAGAGGGGGAGAGGAAGGGGACAGTCAGTTTTTATTTCTTCATCTGGTTTTTGTTTTTCCTCCACTCATTTGTGTATGTGGTGCTGGGGATCAAACCCAGGTCCTTGCGCATGCCAAGCAAGTGCTCCTTCACTGAGCCACTACTCCAGCACAGCCACTATACCTTCCCTTGTTATATTTTGCTACTTGTGTTTTTTAGATGATTACATCTTATTGTTTTTCCCCTTATTATAGAAATCTTAGAAAACCAGAGTTATGGGGCTAGGGATGGAGCTTGGTTCATGTACAAGACTCTGAGTTTGATTCCTAATACCACAAAACAAACAAAACGAAAGCCTTAGTCATTGGTTTTATGTTTTATCAGACATTTTAAAAGAGACCACGCTTCTTGTTTCTGTTTGTTTTGAGTTTGACAAGAAGGCCACATTGTTTGTTTTTCTTTTTCTTTTCTTTCTTTTTTTTTTTTATTTAAAGTAGAGAGGGACAGAGAGAGAGAAAAAGAGAATCAATTTTATTTATTTTTTCCTCTGGCCTTTGTTTCTCCAACACTCAGTTGTGCATGCAGAGCTGGGGTTCAGAGCCGGGTCCTCGAGTACACTAGGCAATCGCTAGGGCCAAGCCACCACTCCAGCCCTGTTTTTCTTGTTGAACATGATAGAGTTACAGTATTTCTCAAATGAAAGTTTGGGCTTTAATCTTGAAACACATTTTTAAAAGCTTTTATGTTATAAAAGAGGCATTAGAAAGCATTTTATTTCTGGCAGAATTATGATTGTTCTCCACAGTAGACTGGGTTATTTGCTGATGTGTTTGTTTGGTGATAGGTGAAGAATGAAATTCCTTTGGTGGCAGAAGGCTTTCTTCCAGAGGATGGAAGTGGCTGCATTGTTGGAATTCAGGACTTGCTGGATCAGGAGTCTGTGTGTGTGGCCACAGCCTCCGGAGATGTCATACTCTGCAATCTCAGCACACACCAGGTAAGAAGAGTCCAAGGCGGAGGAAGTCACAAGCATCCTCGACCGAGCCACTTGTGTTGAGGCTTTCAATCCATAGCCATAGTATTTAAGCTTTTGCAAAGGTCATTGCATTGTCTATTTCTTTACACAAGGCAAGGCTTTAGCTGTATTTCAGGATTATTAAAAAACTCAGTTTTGTCTACTGCATCTATTAATCAAAACCACTGGGCATTCCAAATTAGAGCATAAACAATGAAAACTGACCCTTTTTATATAGTGTATGCTACCATTAAGCAGAATTTCATCCCGAGTTGTAGATTTTCTTTCCCAATTTAGGAAGTCTGAAATGTTCATCTACCTTATAGCTTCTGTTATGAATGCTGATGGACTAAGTGTAGAGTCCCTGAATGACAAGCACTATGGTAATACCATTACAGGGGTATTTTAAGACTGCCAGTGGAGGCAGATTTCAGTTGGTTGCCTCCTCCTTTACCATAAAATCAAATGTCTTAATTTCCATTCTAACCTTTTGACTGTAAGAATTCAAATCACAATTGCCACCTCTTTTTAAATCTTCATTGATTACCTCATTAGTTAACTTTTAACATTGATTGTGTCACGAGAATTATAGTATTGCTAATACTGGGGTAATAATATCAGCTTACATTTATTAAGTATTTAAATGTGCCAGGCACTTTCTCAAGTGTTTTTTTTTTTTTTTTTAAAGAGAGATGGACAGGGAGAGAGAGAGAGAAAGAGAGAAATGACTTTATTTAGTTTTTCACATGGCCTTAGTTGCTCCAACACTTAGTTGTGTACTTGGTGCTGGGGTTTGAACCCTGGTCCTCGTGCTTGCCAGACAAGCGCCGAAACCGTTGAGCCACCACCCCAGCCCTCAAGTGTTTTTGATGCAAAATTTTATTTATTCTTCACCCTGTCTTTATGAGCTAGATTGTTGTTTCCTGTTCTTCAGAAGAGGAAATTGAGGTATAGAAAGCTTAAGTAACTAGGTTAAGAGCACCCAGTTTGAACCCTTGCAGTCTAAATATGGTACCTTCATTTTTCAGTGTTTCATTTATTTATTTTTTTTTATTTTTTTAGGGTTGAGGACTGAACTCGGGGCCTTGCACATGCTAGGCAAGCGCTCTGCCACTGAGCTAAATCCCCAACCCCTCAGCGTTCCATTTAAACCATTATTAATAAACCTTACTCTTAGTTCATGGTGAGGAATATTAAAAGCTATCACATACCACTTAATTCATATTTCTCGTATTTAAAAGGTAGGGTCAACTTTCAAAATGTTTTGTGTGATTTTCCCTGAGCGCTGGGCTCCCCTAGTCCATTGGTCTCCATTTAATGGTGCCTTTCCTGCCCCTTTGTGACTTTTGGATCATCTGTAAGATGGAGTCCGTATTCTTTTTTTTTTAATCAATTAATCAATTTGTTTTTATTTTTTTAAAGAGAGAGGGACAGTGAGAGAAAGAATCAGTTTTATTTAGTTTTTCATGTGGCCTTCATTGCTCTAATACTTCCCTGTGTACGTGGTGCTGGGGCTCAAACCTGCGTACACGTGCATGCCAGGCAAGCGCCGTAACCGCTGAGCCTCTGCTCCAGCCCCGGAGTCCTTATTCTTTATGGCTTTGTAAGACCTTTCCTGCTTGTTCCCCACTCTGCGTTCCACCTTCACGCCCCTTCCATTCCGTGTGTGTGGGCCGTGGGCTCCGGGCACTGATCTGTCACTGCTCTTTATGCCTATTTGTCAACACTGTGTTTTTCCTCCTGATCTTTCTCCTGGTCTGTTGTCACTCTGAGCTTCACAGAAAACCTTGGTAGACTTTCAAGCTGCTCGTCATTCCTGCTGAGACCCACTGTACTTCCTGGAGGTGCTAGTCCTGCCATAGAGTCATGGCATTCTCTCCCTCCTGACACAGGTCCGGGTAATAGGCGTGTCCATTCCAACCCCTGTGCCTAATATCACGTCTGCTTTCTTGATTCTTGTTGCTGAGGACATGTTTGTTGGATAAATTTACCCTCGTATGCTTGTTTTCAATTGTTTTGATTGCAGCCATCGTAAACCTTTACAGGGACACTGGTGTTCTGATGTTCCCTTTTCAATTTTTTTCCTTTCCAGCTGGAATGTGTTGGGAGTGTGGCCAGTGGCATTTCTGTCATGAGCTGGAGTCCTGACCAAGAGCTGGTGCTTCTTGCCACAGGTGAGCTGGTCCCTGGTACCCAACTGAACCATGATGCCTGCATTATAATGTACTGTGTATTTTTCTGATTTAAATTTTATCTCTATATATTGTTATAAAAAGGTGTTTCATTTTGGTATTTGGGAATGGAAAACAAGCCATGAAACCTGTGGTGGCTGCCAAGTCCACTGTTGCAGTTAAAAATGTCAGCATTGTTTGTTTTAACCTGCTGTACGAGCAAGAGCTACTATAAACAGAGAGTAAAAGATTGTGATCTTATTTTTTCCCTTGACTCTCTTCCTTCCACCTGAGCACAGCAAAGCAGTGTCACTGATGAGGTAGATAGATGAAGAGATGTCTGGGAAACTAGGAATGTTGAGGTTGGTAGAGAGGGCTGTGCAGACTTCCGTGTTCAGCTTTACACACATAAATAGCTGCGAAGAAGCACCAGGTGACTAACCTACTCAAAACTTTTGTTAGTCAAATTGACTGTATGCATTTTCTCTGCCCTCTTCTGATTATAACTCCATTCTGGTTCTATAGCCTATAGTGCCATCGATGTTTATGGAATGGCAAATTCGTTACATGAAAACAAAATCATTCTTGTTTGTTTGTGCCCCCTAAGGTCAACAGACCCTGATTATGATGACAAGAGACTTTGAACCAATCATGGAGCAGCAAATCCACCAGGATGATTTCGGTGAAAGTGAGTCTGGCTTTGAAAAGTTTTGCAACCTAAAGTTCCTGCTCAATTTTGGTCATTTTCTTTTATACTAATAGCCATATCATGAGCCCCAAGAAATGCACAGTATAGATCTTAATTAGTGAAGTGTTTTATAGCCTAATTCTTTCAGCCCATCCCAGAGCTTAAACGGCTAACTCTGGTGCCTCTCCAGGTTTGAGATTTAGCTTTCTTAGTAATCTGGGGGATAGAAATCTGTGCCGTAGGTCACCTTGATAGTTGTTGTTCAAACCCTGGGCAAAGCTTAGGCCAAAAGGGTCTGTACAAGCTGGAATAAGGAGAGCATTTCTAGAGTACAGTTTTGGGAAAAGACAAAGAGGTGGGATAGAAGATTTTTTTTTTTTTTTAAAGAGAGAGGGACAGTGAGTGAGAAAGAGAGAATCAGTTTTGTTTAGTTTTTCATGTGGCTTTCGTTGTTCCAACACTTTGTTGTATTGTGGTGCTGGGGTGTGAATCCGTGTCCTCGCGCATGCCAAGCAAGCTCTCTAACTGGTGAGCCACCGCTCCAGTCCTAGAAGGCTAATTTTTGTACCTACTAACTAGATCTGAATTTACATCTTCATGATCACAATGAGGTTATTTTCTTGCCAAGATCTGGTTAAGGTAATTTAGGCATTGAGGCTATGTGAGTATTGAGGAGAGGAAATTCTTGTTGAAGCTCTGGCCAACTGGAAGGCGTCTAATTGAAGAGAGGCAGGGGAGAAGGCGCGTCAGCTGTTGCTTAGCTCTGACCTCATGCCTTCTAGCTGGAGTGGTGACTCAGCCATCATGGTGCTTGCCTGGCATGCCCAAGTATGCGAGTTCGAACCCCAGCACCACGTACATATACAACAAAGTTTTGGAGCAATGAAAGCCACATGAAAAACTAAATAAAAAAATTGATTCTTTTTCTCTCTCTCACTGTCCTTCTCTATTAAAGAAAGAAAGAAAGAAAAAAAGATCATTTAGACAACTGCCACTTATTTAGTCATTCCAAAAAAGTATGTTCAGAAATAACTTTCCAGTAGGTACTACGAACCCAACAATATGCTTGATGCTATGGATAATTTAAAAATGGTAAAGTAGTAGGCTTTTCCTTCAGGAGTATTGATATTGTTTGTAGGTATTGGGGTAGCAGAAGAAAGGGAAGGGAAGGAGGAAGTGGAGAGGGAAGAATTCCCAGAGGAAGCCAGCTTGAGCTGAGTCTCAGATGAACTGGTGTGGATGAGGGTTCAGGATGAGGGAGTAGGCCAAGCAAATGAATTATTCCCTTCTAAGGGAGAGATGTTCATAGAAATCATGGCTTATTCGGGGACCTGTAATTCAGTGTACTGGGCTTGTCGGACATGAGTGCAGACTAAATAAATACTATGAATTTCATTTAAGTTTGTGTGCTATGGTAGGGAAGTTTGACATTGAGTTTTTTCTCATTTTTACTGGAAAGATTGTTCTCATGCATATATTTTTTTATTTGTGTGTGTGAAGAGAGAAAAGACTAGAGACAGGGTGATCAGGCAGAAGGTTTCTACAGAAATCCAGATGAGATATAAGGAGGTGAGTGTAGAGCTAGAAGAGAGAATGGATTCAGGAAAAAAATTGAGTGTCATTGAGAATAGGAGTACATTTTTTGGAATTAGCTGAGAAGCCTTTTTGGAATGTATATGCATGATTTCCCTCTTGCCCTAGGCCAATTTGAGAAATACCAGTTTAAAAAATGAAATAAATAGTCTTGGTTAGGAAAGTGAAGAGCAGAGTTTAGTGTACTCCAGCTGGAACCTCCAGAGATGGGAATAGATTCCAGTAGCTGAGAAAAGCAGAGGGGGAAGCACTGGTTTGTGAGGTGGGGTGGTGAGTTCTGTTTGGGAGTTAAGGGCTATAATGGCTTGCCGTGTTGAGTAGGCAAATGGAGACTGAAGCTCGGGAGCAGCTGGAGCTATGGACTGGGAGACATTGGTATGCAGGGAGTCCTTCCAATCCTGGGAGCAGATTCGGTGCTGGAGGAGTCTAGGATCCAGGATGGAATTCTGGGGCTTCCAGATATGAGGACAGTTGTAGAGAGATTAACCAGCATGCAGCTTAAGTTGTGATGGTAAAGTGCTGTGGGCCTGGCTTTTCCATTGACTTTTTCATAAAAAAGCCTAATGCTAATGTAGCGGATCAAGGGAAGGTGAGTTTGAGTTAGTACCTTAGGTCTTAGAATGTCTTTCTTAGGGGCTGGGACTCAGCCGTTGGAGTGTTCACCTGGCACACATGAAGACCCAGGTTCAAAACCCAGCACCATATACATAATTAAGTGTTGGAGAAACAAAAAACATTTTGTTTTTTTTTGAAAAAAATTTTTTTTATTCTTTCTTTCCTTCTCTTAAAAAAAAAAAAAAGGAAATGTCTTTATCAATACAAAAAGAAAGTCACTCTGTAGAGTGATGAATATTTTTTCTCTAATCCAGGGGTTGACAACTTGTCGTGGCAAGGGCTAGATAGCAAATATTTTCAGCTTTGCAGGCTTTACAGTCTGTTGCAGCAATTCAACACTGATTGTTGCAGTGTAAAAGCGGTTGTAGACAATAATAAAGAGCAGCTGTGTCCTAATAAAAGCGTCTGTAAAAGCTGATGTTAGGCTGGAGCTGGCAGATCCCACCTTAACCCCAATTCTTATTGTCTGATCCCACTGGAAAAGTTTTCTTGCTTTATTCCGTGGTCCTTTACCTCTCTGTGGAAACTTGTGAATAGAAGGTCATGGGTGTGCATGAGGATGAGCATTGCCCTTTATTTATGCAGCAGGGTATGTGTTGATAATACCGTAGAGCTAGAAAAAGCCCATGCAAAGCAGACGGGAAATTGTCATGCTCACCGATAATTTGCAGAAATTATGAATGGTTCTGTTTTATCAGACTTAGAATCAACATCAGGAGGGACGTGTTAGGTCCTGGATCTGGCTAATGCTTTCAGGACCATCATTATATGACCTCTTGTAGACGGATGCCAGATCATATTTCTAGGAATAGAAGACCTGCTTTGTTTCAGCAACTCTGGCTTTATATTTTGTGCAAGAGAAACCTCATTTAGAAAGAACCCCAGCCTGGGAGGCAGAGACCTATGTTCTGATGTTGGGCTCTGCCACAGGGCATCTCGGTCTGTACATTTAATCAAGGGGCTAGATTTGAGATCTGTAGTCCTCGGTACCTAAACACCAGCAGAAAGGCTGGGTATGTTTGGCTGATTTAAAGCTGGAAATCAGAATTCTCCTCTCAGCTCTGGAATTTTTTGCTATGTTATCCCTAGGCATATTTTGTGAAGTCTTCGTATTTCATTTTTCTTACTTGTAATGTGAGGGTGAGGTTGCTGGCTGTTGTCATCAAGGGAACTTAGCATGTATAAGGTGACAGTAAAATGCTTTCTAAACTAAAAGCTTTCAGAGCTCTCCAAATCACTGCATAACATGAAACAGATTTTTTTCTAGTATTGACTGCTGGTGAATTTATTGAGAGGTCTTAGAGGACCCAAGTAATTGTCAGTGACTAACTTTGCGAAGAATGATAAATTGCTGTGTTTCATTTCACGTATCTTACTGGTTGTCCTGCGTGTTCTCAACAAATTGTTCTGCAGGCAAGTTTGTCACTGTTGGATGGGGCAAGAAGGAAACGCAGTTCCATGGATCCGAAGGCAGGCAAGCAGCCTTTCAGATGCAGTTGGTAAGGTCAACCTGACGGACAGACAACCTTGATTGGAATGAACAGAAGTTCTGCTGCCCTCCAGAAACCTCTAATTGGCAGTTAGAGGCCCATACTGGGCAGATCTCTTTTGTCTTGGCGAACCTGTAGCATTCAGAGCCCTCAGGGAGTGAGTCTCCTTATAAAGGTCTTCTTTTCTCATTTGTTATTGCCAGTTGTTTTGTGAATTTTACGTGTAGAGACCTCATACGTAGAAACGAAGCCCCCTTTGTGGCCTTTTCTGATGCTCTTCCCCTCCAGAGAGCTGCTGCCCTCACTCGCCATTGACCCTGCACGTGGGCCTTCCTACTTTCCTCTAGACATTGATGTTTTTTTCTTTTTTTTGGTTCTTCCTTTCCCAGATTTTTTTCCTATTGGATGAAGCTCTTTTTTCCTTTTTAATGGAGTAAAAAATTCCTAAGCTCACACATTGCTATCTTGATGGCCTCAGAGAGTGCTTTTCCCCGCAGACAGAGAGCATGAATGTGAGCACATACTGGGGCATCCGGGCAGGAAGCTTCAGAGTTAGATTATGCTTATAGTTACCCTAACGAGGTTTGGGCCTAAGCAGCTGAAAGCACAGTTATTAGGACAGATAGATTGATAGGAACCTGCTTTCCGGTGACACTTCTCTGTCCTTTGTTGTTTCTAGCTACGTTCCATATAACTCATTTCGGCCCTTAAGCCTACACTGGGGGAAGTTTACATTCTGTCTTTTAGGATGGTCTCACTCACGACAGGTCTTGTTAGGCTTCCTGTTTTCCCTGTTGCCCAGACTAGAGCTGGCAGCCCCGCTGCTTAGCCCGTCACAGGAGAGAGATGAGTGCGCACGGGGCCATTTGTCTCCCGGCCCTAGGGCTGGCTGCTGTGAGGTGCAGGGGCGCTAGAGACCTGTCCTCCTCCTTTTGCAGAACGTGGAAATGTTTTCATCCATCTTTGTTGCTCTTTACGCACTGTGGCTCTTCCCTGCCCGCCTTCCTCTCACTTTCTTTACTCTTCCATGCCTGCTTGTAAAACTTACACAATGATGAAACACAACTCTTGCCATGTTAAATTTAGACAAGTGTGCGTTTCCTATGTAGGTAACTGATAGGTTCTTTAGTTCATTGTTTTTTAGTATCTAGATCTGTAGCCCTGAATACCTGAAGAAGGATGTTGTTCTGTTTTTTAATTCTTATATTTCTTGTTGATTTCTGGGTCTAAGAGCTCTCTGTAAGCATTTCCGAGGATTCTGTGAAGCTGGTTTCTAGATAGCATTACCTCCTATGAAAGGTTTATATTTAATGGCACAAGGTTGTTTCCTTCCGGGCCTGCAAGGTCCTTCGGTAATAGTGGTGTTTCTTCCTCTCGTTAGCCCGAGTCCGCGTTGCCCTGGGATGACCACAGACCACGCGTTACCTGGCGTGGGGATGGGCAGTTTTTTGCTGTGAGTGTTGTTTGCCCCGAAACAGGTATGGAAATAAATTGCCAATAAGCAAAGTGTCTTGTTACCGTGTGATTGCGGGAAGTTCTCTTCCTTTTGCTTTAGTTATGCAGAAGAGGTGAACATGTGCTGCTACAGGTGCTAAATGAATTTAGACCTAAGAATTAGAAGAGTCCTTTGTGACAATCTGGTCCAGGCTTCTACCTGCTAGATACACATTTTTAACAAGATTAATGTGATTGCTTTATGAAACCATGACTACTGTATTTATAAGAAAGTGATTGAAAGGTTGTGACTTGGCGGCATGCGTCATTATTTTTTAAGAGTGTATGTTTGACTCCACAGGGGCGCGCAAGGTCAGAGTGTGGAACCGTGAGTTTGCTTTGCAGTCAACCAGTGAGCCCGTGGCAGGACTGGGACCAGCCCTTGCCTGGAAGTGAGTAGAAGAAATCGTAGGACTTCTTCCTCGGAGAATTTCTTGAAACCAGTGGAGGGTGGTGGTGCTACTAAATATTGATGTTTGTCCAACACAGAAAGATATTTACTTTTTCTTCATTTGGGCATAAATCTTTATCTGGTTTTCCTCCCTCCCTTCCCTCCTTCCTTCCATCAAATCCAAATTATTTTTTGTCTTATTTTGTTTTTGTGGTTCTTGAGATTGAACCCAGGGGCACTCTACCACTGAGCTATATTCCCAGCCTTTTTATTTTTTAATTTTTTTTATTTTGAGACAGGATCTTGGAAGGTGCCAAGGCTGGCCTCCAACTTGCCATCCTCCTGCCTCAGCCTCTGAAGTTGCTGGGATTATAGGCATACACCACCATGCCTGTCTCTGAATTCAATATGAATAGTAGATTGTAGGCCTCTTCACACGTCTCCTCACTTCAGTGCCCCATACATTTTGCATTCCCATTTCCTGAAAGGTATGGTTCTATGCAGGTCCCCTCCAAAGCTGTTGTTGAAAAAAAAATAGTGCTTAGAAGGGAAGTCCTAGTTGGGTCTTGGCCAATAGAGCTTTTGTGTAAACTAGAAAGAGAGCTCCTTCCTTGCTGCAGAGCCCCACCTCAACGGATTTTCTTGCTGAGGAACTTGCAAGCTGGGTTGGCTCCTTCCTTCCGTTCACCTCCTTAGTCCAATACCCTTGCATACCTCACAGGCGGCCTGTCACGTGAGGCTGCGTATATATTGTAGATAAAAGAAATATCACCCCTTCTGTACATCTGTTACTGCAGGACCACTGTCTGCGGGTTTCGGACATTGTGTTTCCTATCCACACTTCTGGGGTGCTGGATGATAGAGCAAGAGAGAATTATTCTTTGAATTAAAATGTTAGGGATAAATGTGAATAAGAGAAGGGACATTTTTTGTTTATAAGTCTTAAAAAATACCTGCCTGAGTGTGGAATATTTGCTGAAGTTGTAATTGAAGGAGAAATAAATGAGGATTTTTTAGGACATTATACTTGGACTTGTTTAGAAAATTTGCTGGTTTCTAAGGATGTCATCAAAGGGCAATTTCAGTGTGAAAGGCTTAGAGTCAGATGGAGCCTTTGTGCAAACTAGGAAAAGGCACCTTTCCTCTGGGCAGGTGCAGCCCCACACTGGGTAAACCACTTGAAGAAACAAGAGACACCTGGGATTTAAAACTGCCTTGGATGAGGAGTTTTGTTTATTGATTTTCACTGAAAAAGTCCTCTTGTCTAAAGTCACCTTGTCAGCTTGGTTGTTCTAACGCTTGGGGTTTGTTTTAAGACCCTCAGGTAGTTTGATTGCTTCTACCCAAGATAAACCCAACCAGCAGGATGTTGTGTTTCTTGAGAAAAATGGACTTCTTCATGGACACTTCACACTTCCTTTCTTCAAAGATGAGGTCAAGGTAGGTGTCAGTTGTTTGCAGTGAAATTTAGAAGACTCTTCTCAGCTGTAGGGGAGGTTTATATTTGATTTGAGGGTATAAATAGATGCTCCCGAGCAGATACTTGTAAAAGTGGTGGCTTCTGTGACTGCTTTTTTTAAACATGAAAAATTGTTTTTTCAAGGATACTTCACACAAAAAAGTGGCATTTCTACCCCAACGTACGTAAAATAAAAAGGAAATAGAAGTATTGTTTTTTATAATTTTGATAAACTGTAGTTTTTCTGATGATCATTGTAACATTTGAACCTTAAGTAGTTTGTACTCCCATAAAATCCTGCTAAAGTGGAAACACATCAAGTAGTAATTTTTATATAAAATTTTAACAATTAAGAATATTTTGGGGGCTGGAACGGTGGCTCAGGGGTTATAGCACTTGCCTGGCATGCGCAAGTACACGCGTTCAAGCCCCAGCACCCATGTACACAACTAGGTGTTGGAGCAACGAAAGTCATGTGAAAAACTGAATAAAAATTGATTCTGTCTCTCTCTCTCTCACACTGTACTTCTCTCTTTAAACAAAAATACAGACTATTTTGATCATATAACCATAATTCCATTATTAGTGTTTAATCTTTGAGCATATGCATTTATTTGGAAGTCTCTTATGTATAATGACATCTCACAGATTTGTCTAAGCACTCTGTAGTGTTGGTTGATAATTTCCAGCTGGGGATCAGCTTCAGCAGTATGGTTGGTTTGCCAGAGCAGGGAACTTAGCTGTTGTGAAGACATTGAGGTGAGTGTGTAACTGAAGGTCAGTGACCTCTTTCCTCTCTAGGTGAACGACTTGCTCTGGAATGCAGACTCCTCTGTGCTTGCTGTTTGGCTGGAAGACCTTCAGAGAGAAGAACATTCTGCTCTGAAAACCTATGGTAGGACAGTTGTACTCTCTGGGTTTACGTCTCACAATGTAGTTGAGAGTAGAGGATGTGGGATTTCCTTTATCCCTTCTGTGTAGTCCCGTAGTGGGATCAAGGATGCTGAAGTGATGGAGATGGGGGAGGGCTTAGGCTCTGCTCTTAGGGATTTCACCTGTGTGTCAGTCAGGGTTCTCTAGAGAAACAAACCATCGGAGATGTGTAGGGTGGGGAGAGCAGAGATGTGGGTGGGTTTATTTCAGTGGATTGGCTCATGTTCTTGTAGGGGATACCAAGTTTGAAATTTGAAGAGGAGACAGACAGGCTGGAAATTCAGGCAGGATTTCAGCATTAGGGCAGAATTTCTTTTCTGGGAAACCTGAGTCTTTGGTTTTAAAAAAGGTCTTCAGGGGGTGGTGGCTCAGTGCTTACAGCACTCACAAGTTCAAACCCCAGCTACACAATGAAGTGTCTGAGGAATGAAAGTCATGTGAAAAACTAAATAAAAATTGCTTCTCTCTTTCTGTCTTTCTTTCATTGCCCCCTCTTTCTTTAAAAAAAAAAAATCCTTCAACTCATTGACTGCATCATGTGTGTTGGGGGAAATCTGCTTTATTTAAAGTCAAGTGCTTATATATCAGTGTTAATCAAATCTACAAAACAACCCCAGCAACATGTAGACCAGTATTCACCAGGCACATCAGCCACCAGTGCTTTCTTTTTTAAAGAGAGAAGGACAGTGAGAAAGAGAGACAGAGAGAATCAATTTTTATTGAGTTTTCCACATGGCTTTCGTCACTCTGACACTTAGTTGCATACATGGTGCTGGGGTTTGGACCTGTGTACTTGCACATGCCAGGCAAGCGTCGTAACTGCCGAGCCACCGCTCCAGCCCCAGTGCTTTCTTTTTTCAAGAGGCATTGCTGCAGGTAATCAAAACACTAAGCCTGGTGCAGTATAGTATGCATGCTTGTAATCCTAGCAACACCGCGCTGAGGCAGAAGGATCAGAAGTTTGAAGCCAGCCTCAGCACTTCAGTGAGACCTTGTCTCAAAATAAAAAGTGAAAAGGGCTGAGGATGTGGCTCAGTGATAGAGCATCCTTGGGTTTAATCCCCAGTACTGCAAAAAAACAAAAAACAAAAAAAAAACCCAGACAACAACAAAAAACACTAAAAACACTGTCATTGATGGAAAGTAAAAGAATTTAGATTGGGTATAAGTAACAATTTTTCTTATAGCCCTTTAAAATATGTATTTTTAAACATTCAGTAATATATGAAACATTAGAAAGTAAAGATGAGGAAGAAAATCCTATAGTTCTAACACTCAGTAATAAGCACTATTAAAATTTTGTTCTCGATTTCTTTTTTTATATCCCAGTATAGCTATGATTGCATTTTAAGTATAAGTATGATATGTGCCATTTTATAAGTTGCTTTGACAGTTTATCGCTAACATGTTTCCATTTCTGGTGCATGTCTGCATAATTTAAAATTGCTGAATAGTATTTTTTTTGCCAGTTGATTAAATTGATTGCTGTTAGACATTAAGTTTAATTTTTCATTATTGTCAACAGCAGGACATTGAACATTTTTGTTCCTTTATCTTTTTGCTTGCTTATTTTCTAAGTACCCTTACAATTCTAGTAAGTAGAACTTTTTGAACTGAAATATTAAGAAATTCATTCAATAAACAGTTCTCAATCTTGACTGCACATTTAGAAAACAAAGGATACCCAGTTGTAATTTCAGAGTTGGATTCACTGTGCTGGGATAGGGGCTGCATGTCAGTATTTAATTAAATAATTCTTTCCTTTTGTCATTGTGAAACCAGGCCTTACAAATGAAAAACAAAGACAAACTCTCGGGTGATTTTAATATAGCTACAGTCGAGAGCCATTGTTTTGAAGGAATAGCACTCTGATATGCCCAAGATCAAAATATTGCACAGGAACAGCCACAACATCTGTCCTCACGAATCGTGAGCCTGTGCTGTGGCTTACTAACTCACAGCTCCAAAGAGGGGTTATAATACGTGGCTAGAGATCTGGGTTCTCCATGCTGTGATCACGAAGTTAATAGTTAGCGAGCATGCATGCTAAGAAACTAAATTCCTTAATCTAACAAAGATTTTAGTTCACATGCATCATCTCTTGATAAAGGTCAGTTTGGGCATAATTAGGTCTTGTGCTTTTCATATACATTAGGATAACTGCAGACATGCTCATTTTCTTTGGGCAGTCACATGATTATTAAAACGAGACCATCTGGGACCCGGTTGCAGTAAACACCTGTAAGAAAATGAGCTTCTGAACACTTACCAACACAACCTTGCTAGTCCAGACCTTACACTGAATATGTTAGTACTGTCATGTGCCCTGCAATGGCATTTCCATCAAGGATGGGCCACGTATACAGCTGTGGTCCCATGAGTATATTACTCAGGGGTGCTATAACCATCTTGTTTTTTGTAATTATGCTTTATGATGCCTCGCAGCAGTGGCATTCTGTTACAATGCATTTCTCAGAATGTATCCCTGTAGTTAAGTGATATATGACTGTACTTCCATGATTTCCAGATTATCTTTCCAACTCTTTATGACGAAAACTTACTAAGACACTGCCTTGTTCTAGTAGCCTTCTTTCATGATGGTAAGGTTTAAAGGTAGAAGTAAAATAGAATGAGAACTTCTGATCTTGATGCTTGAGAGTTTGTTTCCATGGATAACTATCTTTTAACAATTATTAAATTATTATTTTAATGAAGAGACTGAGCAGGAATGATTATTTTAAAAAGGCAAACTTGTCCCCTCTAGCAAGTGGTATGAGTCTGGTCCCTGTCCCCTTAAAGCCTTCCTTTCAATTCCCCTTGCAGTTCAGCTGTGGACCGTTGGAAACTACCACTGGTATCTCAAACAGAGTCTGCCGTTCAGCACCAGTGGGAAGAGCAAGATCGTGTCTCTGATGTGGGACCCAGTGGCCCCGTACCGGCTGCATGTTCTGTGTCAGGGCTGGCATTATCTCTGCTATGACTGGCACTGGATGACTGACCGGAGCTCAGGAGATATTTCGAGTGACCTGGCAAATGTGGCTGTCATTGACGGAAGTAAGCTGTTGGGAAGTGTGGCCATGATCTTGCGGAGCCCAGGGTCTGCAGAGGTGGTGCTTTGACCGGAATAGTGGAAGATCTTTGTTTTGGTTGTCTGCTGTTGTTACTCATTTGTTTTGTTTTTGATTGGGAATGCCATTAGGTGGGGTGTATACTCTCCTGAGAACCATAGTCCGCTTCTCCCCACCCCAGTTCTGTGTTGTACTAGTTTATGGTTTTCACAATTTTCAATTTACTTGTCTGGCTTTTGAAGACTTCAAAAAATTTTGACTTTTGTAGAGAGGACAACAGCAGAGTCTTGTGGAGTGGCTGTGTTAGCGATGTCTGTCTGCCCTGACGCACATTTTGTTGACCTGTGCTCCCCTTCGGTGTTGCTTTGTTTCTTTACATAGCACCTTCGGATTATATCCCTCTCATTTTAGTTCAAGTCAGAGATGTCTCTACTATGAGGATGAGATTGGTGCTTTATAATTAGGTGGAGGGGATTTTGGGGGGCACTGAATTGGTGAGTCCAGGAGTCACTTGAATAGGCAGGTTGCTTATTGCTGATAACATAAAGGTGCTCTTGCTTATAAGGTGATAATATGAGTCAGTGTAGTAATTCATGTTCCACGTAGTGGTCTAAAACTGATTTTATAATCATGTATTCTGTTAATTAAGAGCACTTGGTTCTTAATAAGTTCTTAGTTCTGCTTTATTATCAAATGCACACATCGAAAAATGCTTTAGGAATTTTGAAGCTGTTGGTTCCCATGGTTTTGGCTGGCTTGGCTACAGGCCCAGATGAAAGGTTTAAAGCCAGAACTCTGATCTCTAGGCTTCGTTGCCTTAGTTTCTGGTACCTGAAGCTTCCAAATCCAGAGATGGAACACTCTAGGCCTGGAGGTGACAGTACAGATACAGACAGCCTATGACACTTATCCTCACCACCGTACTGTTTTTAAACTTATTCATGAAAGAAACACCAAAAATTACTTTGAAGAACCGCTATGTATTTTCTGCTACCTTTATAACTTAGAGGAACGGTCATGCTCAGATGCTTTGTTTTCAGATTGAATATCTGGACGTCTAATCCTTTTCTTTGTTTTTCACGTACAGATAGGGTACTGGTGACAGTCTTCCGGCAGACTGTGATTCCACCTCCCCTGTGCACCTACAGACTGCTGCTCCCGCATCCAGTGAATCAAGTCATGTTCTCTGCACACCCCGAAAAGAGCAATGACCTTGCTCTGCTAGATGCCAGTAACCAGATTTCTGTCTATAAATGTGGTATGTTGAAAGGCTGTTCCCAGGATGTTCAGAATCAGGGGCCTTCTACTCCTATATGAAAGTAAATTGTAGTTTGATGTTGTTTCAGAGACTTTTGAAGTCATTTCATCATTTTTATGATGTTGATTGGCTTGAGTTTTGTTATTTTTCCTAAATTCTACTTTGGCTTATAGGAGCATCTCCTTTTGCCTTATTGACATTTTTTTTCTTTTTTTTAAAAGAGAGAGGGACAGTGAGAGAGAGAGAGAGAGAGAATAATTTTTTTTTTTTTTAATTGAGTTTTTCACATTGCTTTCATTGCTCCAACACTTAGTTGCGTACGTGGGTGCTGGGGTTTGAACCCGTGTACTTGCGCATGCCAGGCAAGCGCCGTAACCACCAAGCCACCGTTCCAGCCCTTGCCTTATTCACTTTAAGAGTCAGTTAAGAACAGCTTTCAGTTGGGAATAACATCACATCTTCAATGTGCTTTGTGATTCTGTTGGCTTTATACACCTGTCCTAGGAGCCATGTCAGATGGACTTCTGCTGGTTATAGCTGAGGGCACTCAGAGTCAGAGGGTTTGCAGTCTGAACAACAATTGGGAGGGACATCAGTGCCTGTGTTCCATCTTCTCCAGTTGTCCTTCCATAGTTCTGTCCTGTCAGTTCCTTGTTGCTTTCTGATGTACTGGAAAACTGTAAATTTGGTTGGGTTTTTTTGTGTGTGTGATTTCTATGGTCATGTCAAAGTAAACAGGCATACAGTAGTGGTACCCTTGTTTGGTTTAGAATCTTCTAAATTTCAGCTAGGAAAAGCCTAGATAACTGCTGAGAGGGAATAACTAAAACTGATTAATTCATTCTGGAATTTGCCACTTGCACATCAGCTTTTCTGTTAGATCAACAGTCTGCTGTTTATATGAATCCTATTTGAATGTGTCAATTTCTCTGATTTTAGTTTTACCATAAAATGCTAATACCATTTCTCTTTAACTTTTAAAATAACTTTTAAAAATAATATAACCATGTTCATTATCAAGGCCATATAATCTATCAGGTGGCAAGTGTTATGGAGAGAGATTAACCTAGAGGTGGTGTAGGGAGAGCTTGAGGATAGGGGCCTGCCTGGAGGAAGGGAGCTTTTGTATTGGGGTGACCAGGGAAGCCCTCTTTGTGAAGATGATATTTAGGCAGAGACGTGGTGAGAGTCAGTGTGGGAGCCATGAAGACCTGTGGAATGAGAGCATTCTGGGCCAAGTGCGAAGCATCTCTGACAGTTCTGTTGTGTTTGGGAAATAGCCAGAGGTCAGGGGACTGTGGCAAGCAAATGAGGCATAGAGATGATTGGCAGCAGCTTGCTCTTGCAGAGCCTTGAAGGCTTTTGCTCTGAGTATGGTAGGAACGTACTAGAGGGCTTGGACCTGAGGAAGTGAGTATCTTGATCGAATTTCTTAATGGATTGCTTCGGCTGCTGCATAGTAAATAAACTGGATCAAGAATGGAAAGAGAAATTTATCTTTTAAGCATCTGCATAGGATTTCTTAGGTTATTGAGAGTTGGTTGTGGGATAGTGGAGGAAATTGCACTGGGGTGAGAAGGGAGCCCCTCCACCTGGTCTTGCTGAGGTGTGGCCTTCATTGGTAAAGATTGTGGCTGATGTGGGATTACAGGACTGCAGGTTTCGGGTAAGCTGAAAGGGTTTAAGAAAGAAGTTGAGATGTGGGTATTTTCTAGATTGTGTTTGCCTTCTGGAACCATTAATTGCAGGAACCTATCTTCTTAGTATTAGGAGAAATACTTACACTTCACAAATGATAATGTTTGTAATTTTGTTTCCTAGGTGATAGTCCAAGTATGGATCCCACAGTGAAGCTGGGAGCTGTGGGTGGAAATGGATTTAAAGTTTCCCTTAGAACACCTCAACTGGAAAAAAGATACATGTAGGTTCTTAATTATTTTGGGCCTTGGGGAACCAAATCATCTAGCATTTTTTTCTTTTATGTAACCAACTATTATTTTTCTTTTGCTCAGTGGACCTAGAGTGGATAGAGTAGCCAAGCCCTGGTTTTTCTGGCCACTTGGAGAGGCCAGACACTTAGTTTATTTGACTGAGTTATATTCCAGTGTGTGGCAAGGAATAGGAGTCATAAGCTGGCCCAGAACCCACTCCCTACAACAGCCCTTGGCTTTCCAGGGAAAGGCACATGGGGAAGACGGAGGTGAAGATGATAGGGCACAGTTGCATTCTCTTCCTTCAGTGAGGATGTACGAATTGCTGACAGATGGGGGAGAACCCAGTGCAGCCTCTCTCTTTGCCTCATCCCAGACTCTAGAAGCTATGGGTGTTATATTTTTAGGCTCCTGGGTTGAAATCAGAGTATATTTTCCTACTGAAACAGTATTAAAAACAATTGGGCAGGGCCTGGAGCAGTTGCTCAGTGGTTACTGTGCTTGCACAGTACACAGGTTCAAACCCCAGCACCACATACACAATGAAGTGTCAGAGCAAAGAAAGCCACGTGAAAAACTAAATAAAAAATGGTTTCCCTCTGTGTCTCTCTCTCGCGCGCGCTCTCTCTTTCTCTCTCTGATTTCACTCTCTTTAAAAAAAACAAAAAAACAAAAAAACCCCACAAAAACCAGTTGGGCATATTTGAGTATATGGGGTCCAGTATAGGCATTTACAAAATGATCCAAAAGCCAAATTATAATGCCACTTCTATGAGAAAATATTTTTTTAAAAAGTACCAATGTATTGAATATTTACAGATAAGAAGATGAAGTTAGAGAATAGGTAATTTATCCAAGGTCATAGACCTGATAAACACAAAATCCAGGATTTAATTCTTTTCTATTTGATAAGTCCAATGTCCTTATTTACTAACCTAGTCTTCCTCTTGGTAGTGTCTGTGACTAAAATAATAGAAATAATTTAGCACTGTGAATAGCATAATTTAATAAAAAATATTTTTTAATTTTTTAAAGAGAGAGAGGGACAGTGAGAGAGAAAGAAAAAAATACAATCAGTTTTATTTAGTTTTTCATGTGGCTTTCGTTGCTCCAACACTTCATTGTGTAAGTGGTGCTGGGGTTTGAACCCAAATCCTTGCACATGCCAGGCAAATGCCATAACTTCTGAGTCACCGCTCCAGCCCCAATAATATGTTTCTTAAACATACCCAGTATGGTTAATAGATGTATGTAAGTATCTAACCCGTGTATGATTTGGGTCATTTTTAAAGAACATTTATAAGCTTATTTCACTTTACAGTGTGTTAGCTTTCCATTACTGTAACAAAAACCTGAGATAAATGAACTTAAAAAAAGGGAAGGTTTATTTTGGCTCACAGATTTGGAGGTTTCAATCCGTGACCAATTGGCTCCATTGCCCTGGGCTCTATAGAGAACATCATGGCCATAGAGAATGGCAGAAAAGGCCTGTTTACCTCATGGCTGGGTATGAAAAAAAAAAAAGAGACTTGTGTGTCCTAGAGTCCTTTCCATGAGCCCTCAGTGACCAGAGATTTCCCACTAGGTCCCACTTAAATATTCCTCCACTTCCCAATAGTGCCACCTGTTGGGGACCAGCCTTTAACACCTGGGCCTTTGGGGAACATTCCAGATCCAAAATTTAGCACTCACAGACGTGGAACTACTTGAAGAGAGAGATATAAGGAAAATTAGAAAGTACAAAGCATTTTAGATTCCAGCTTCATTACAAAAAATAAAATAAAATTGGGAGGATAACTACTAGGGCATTCAGAAAAGGGTTTGTGAAGGGCATGGATACTTCTCTTGATCCTAGAGGAGAGGATTGGTTTGGGTTGCAAAGGACTGGGAGGGCGTCGGTGAGGACCAGAGAAGGGAGTGCTCTTGTATAGAGAGAACACTGTAGGCTGAAGAGTGTGGGGCTTGGTGGAGAGACCAAGTCCAGGAGGAGCTGGTTGCATAGGAAGGTCACCCTGGTGAGCAGCTCCTTCAGTGGGAGCCGAGTGTTAACTACTGGACCTAAAAACCTGGCTGCAGCCTGTGTGAGCTCCTGCGAGAGGAGGCAAAAGCCGTACCCTACCTGGTGAGCTCTGAAGGAGGAGGACGTGGGAGGCAGAGACAGTATCTCCCAAGCTCGTCAGTCATTTTGATGTGAGATGCTAGGGAGAGCACTATTCTGCAAGTTTTATCTGCTGGTGTCGTCTTTGAATGCTGGAAAGTGGTAGCAGTGGAATGGCCCAGGGGTTCATTAGCATAGGCACTGGGGCAGGTAATTTTCTTGTAGAACCAGTTTCCTGAAGTGTTCTCTTCAAATATAAAGATCTCAGATTATGGGAAACTTAATTTAAAAAAAGTGCAAACACAGTTTCTTAAGCCAGACATACATTATTTTCGGATTTTCTAGTATTAATATTAGCTCAGGTTTTGTTTCTCCAAATAACTAGGAGTTGATTATATGCAAGATGGTTCATTCTTCATTCAGGAAAGATTTTAAAGGTTCAGTGATTTTAAAGTTGTATTCATGTTTTGGATATTCTTTAATATTTAAAACAGAATTCATTTTGAGAATAGTGAAGACCAAGAAGTGAATCCACTAAAGCTCAGCCTTCTCACCTGGATTGAAGAAGACATTTTCCTGGCCGTAAGTCACAGACAGTCGAGCCTGCAATCTGTCATTCACCATTTGACTATGGTCCCCTCTGAGACGGAAGAGGAGCAAGGATCTCTCAATGTCAGGTATTGCCATACTTCTCTGTATTCTGTATGTTAAAAATGCAAATGGAGTTATGCTTTTGTCTTTTAGGAGTATGACTTTTTTTGGCTTCTTGTGAGCAAGGTTGAGGAGCAGTAACTTTCCTGTTAGATTTAGCAGGAGGGTTAAATCTGGGTTTGGGGTGTCACTCAGTGGTAGCATGCTTGTCTAGCATACTTGAAGCCCTGAGTTCAACCCCCAGTATTCCAGAAAAGAAAGAAAAAGGAGGAGTAAGTCAAGTTTTGAGTCATGTCAAAATAATAGACCAAAAAAATATATTGTGAAGCAGTGAAAAGTAGGACAAATAGCAATAAATAAGGAAAAACATTTTAAAGATGTGATAAGTACTTTAATTACTGCAGAGTAATTGGTAAGACCTGTTCATTGGATTGTGATAACTATGAAGGGTAATTCTAGAGGCTAATTCCATGGAATATACACATGCTTCCTTTTGAAGTAGTGATGTCATAGCGGTTATTTTATTTTGGCCTCCTCCTGTGTATGTCCTGTTCAGCATTTGACTGCGTTTGCCACTAGAAAGTCTGTTTTTCTTTGCTGAAATTTTACTGCTCCCTGGCCTGAGTTTGCTTTCACTCTCGACCGCATCTTCATCAGGTAGCAGGTGTCAGTTAATGGATGCTGCTGTCATGGGAGCCCTCTGGTTCAGCAGGTAGCATCTTCTGGCCAGCTCCCAGACACCTCAGGTTTCCAGTGTCAGGACTTCTTAGCAACTTAGTCCTGCACTGATATTAATCCAAGATTCATTTGTCTTTAAAATCCTACTGGTTAGCTTTATATTTGGAGAACTCTTCATGCAAAATCAGGAAACTTTCCTTATATCCATAAAACACATTTTAATGTAGTCATTTTCTCCTCCTTTGGCTCACAATGCTTCATGATGTTTTGAAAAAGGTTTTTTGTGAATGTGTCTAGATGCTGGTAAGTTTTGCATTACATATTTACCAGCACTTAAAGTTAACCAAGAGTTTACTTTTTGAAAAGCAGAACAATTTATATTAGAAATGTCTCAATTATGTAAGTTTCTACTTCTTTAAGTTTGAAGAATTCCTTATCATTATCTTGGAGAAGAAGCTAGATGCACTCATCTCCATTACTGTAAAGCACATGAGAAGTTACAGTTTACTTCTGCTTTGACTTTTGTTTTTCAGAAATGTTTTTTGTTCATGTAAAATCTTTGTGTTTTTCAGGAATGTAAAGTCCCTTAGTATTTTTGGTTTCTTATAGATGATCTTAAAAACTCTTTGAATTAAATATTAACATTGGCAACATTTGCTCTTATAACTACCTCTTCCAAGAAATTCTCCTTCTTCATTGGCTCAGGAAAAAATGTAACGGTAACAACAGATCCCCCTCTTCTTATCATAAAGACCCACAGTTTTCCATGGGTGTTGGTGATCACAAAGAGATACTTAATGTGCCCATTACAGACCAGTTGCTTTTTAAATTTTTTTTTTTTTTTAAGAGAGAGCGGGAGAGAAAGAGAGAATCAATTTTATTTAGTTTTTCATGTGGCTTTCATTGCTCTGAAGCTTTGTTGTGTACGTGGCGCTGGGGTTCGAATTAATGTACCCATATATGCCAGGCAAGCGTTGTAACTGCTGAGCCATCGTTCCAGCCCCCAACTGCTTTTTGAATGAAGTTTATACTTTACAAAAAAGATAGTGGTACCATTTTATGTCTAGTGAAGGCAACAAATTATAGTAAATTATAATAAGTAGCTGCCAGATTAGGAGTGATGACTTTATAATGTAGACAATTAGTTTATTGGCTTCATGGAAAATAGTGTTATATAACAATTAGCCACTTTATGGAAGTTTAGACTTGAAATAGTTTGTCTTCCACCTCTCTCTCCGTCTGTGGCTGTAAGTGTATGTGTATATATGTATGTTGTATTAAGGCCCATTGCAGCACCCATGGGCTTATTTAAATAAGCAATGCTTATTTCTCTTTCTGCTTTGAAAAATCAGTGAAATGTCACTACTTTTGAGAATAATGGTTGTTTATCCCCCTGACCCTGTTTTTTATTATTTTTTTTAACCTTCTTTAGTTCATCTGTGACAGTGGATGGGGTCATAATCAGTTTGTGTTGCAGTCCCAAGACCAAATCAGTAGCATTGCAACTGATTGATGGCCAGATACTGAAGTACCTTTGGGGTGAGTATCAGAGTTTTGGGAAAGTATGTTCATGATTTACAAAAATGTTCAGTTCCTGAAAATCTGTACTTGTGTTGTCAGTACAATGTTGATTATCAGGGTTTTTTTTTTTATTTCAATGTTGGGGATTGAACTTAGGGCTTCACACATATTAGGCAGATGCTCTACTTCTGAGCTATATTCCTCAACTCAGTGGTTAGGTCTTTTAACTACCCTGGGAAACTCCTATGCTGTAGACTAGAGTTGGCAGGTATATTCTCCCTACTACTGTTTTCTCTTGTAATGAACAGAGTATCCTAATGATTTCCCAAATGTAACACATGCGGAGGTGGTGGTATTTTTTGTGTGTTTTAAGAGCAGTTAGTGATTTGTAAACCAAATCTGCCAATCTTGTAGAATCACCTTCTCTGGCTGTTGAACCATGGAAGAACCCTGGTGGATTTCCTGTTCGTTTTCCTTATCCGTGCACACAGATAGAATTGGCCATGATAGGAGGAGAGGTAAGTGAACACAGGATAGAATGGTTTACCCCTGAAAAATAGCTCTTCAGAGGCTGATGGCATTAGGTGAAAAGAATGTGGACTTTGGAGTTGGACCTGGGTCTCCACTAAATCCTGGGGCATCTGTGGGAATTCAACTCCCTTTCCTAAGCCACACCTTCATCTTTAAAATGGGAAATCAGTGTCTTTCAGGATTCTAGGGAGAATTAAATAATGTGTGTGATTGGCAGATTTTATCCCTAGTTTACAGAATATTCAAAGCTAGTTTTATTAAATGTCTTTTGAGGATAACACAAATGTGCTCTCAAAATTAGTATTGAGTAGGTTGTCATTTAATAATTGTTAGAAAGTCTGTGTATTAGAGTGTCTAATTCGGGTGAGTGATAGCATATAGTGATTATAAGATGAAACAACTGAGCTAGTCCCTGCTCTGATGTATGTGCTGAGGTGTGAAGAAATGCTCTTAGAAATGAATCTTCCAGGGAGAGGGAACTAAAAACCCTGGGCTTGGCAAGATCTTGTCTTAACCCAGGCCTGAATGGAGGTAGCATGGCTGGAGCTTTGAGTGGCAGTCCATTGGAGGGAGTTTGGATTTTTTTTAAATAAAGGTTAGAAAATTATTGATGATTTTTAAACCCAGAGTAATGTGTTCTGCTTCATGGTTGATAGATGATTTGGGCTGCTTAGACGAGTAGGTTAGAGAGTGAGGAGATAGAAAGGCGGATCAGCACAGACTTGGAGTGGAATCAGTGGGAGAGAAAGGAGATATATTTGAGATAGAGATGATGGGGCTGCTGATGGCTGGGATGCATTCTACTCCATTAGTCATTGGACAGTCATGTCTCACATTCAGCGCTCAACACAAAGACTTAGGTATGACATCATAGGGCAGTAGAACTGTGTAATAAAGAAGTTAGGCTTAACTCCTGTGAAATAGAATTGCTTATAATTTCTATTTTATTTCTTTGCAGGAATGTGTTCTTGGTCTGACTGACAGGTGTCGCTTTTTCATCAATGACACTGAGGTACCAAGGCTTTGTTTAGTGTGTAATCTTTTTCACAATTCTGGCTCCAAGAATTTTAGCTAGCTGTCTCCCTTGCCTCATTGCAGGTTGCATCAAACATCACATCATTTGCAGTATATGATGAGTTTTTATTGTTGACAACCCATTCCCATACGTGCCAGTGTTTTCCCCTGAGGGATGCTTCTCTTAAAGGTAAGTTTTCAATATGTGAAATGGAGACAACCCATCTCCCAGTGTCCCAGTTATCCTGCATTTTTCCAAATGGTTTAATAAGTTGTGTATGTGAATATGCATGAGGACTCTGAGGTAGGGGGTAATTTCAGAATGAGACTGTTTATCAGAAGGGCCGATGATCTTGAAGTTGAGTGGGAGAGCAAAGGAACCTGCTCAATTTCTCTGTCTCAGATAATTGTGCAGATTCAACTGCAGTTGATGGAAAATGGCTTGTCATGAGAATTTTTAATGCCAGAGGTATTTTAGCTCTACAGGCAGCTCTGTGCAGCAGTCACGTGTCTAATGGGGAAATTTTGCGGAAGGTGGAGAGGGGCTCACGGATTGTCACAGTCGTGCCCCAGGACGCAAAACTTATATTACAGGTAAGCTAATTTTTCAGGCTTGCTTTTGTTTTTTTTCTAGTTAGTGCAACATAGTTTTACATAGTGAGGTGTTCGTGTCACACATTCATACATGCACACGTAATGACATTGTAACTCGAACCTAATCCAGGATCCCCTCCCAATCCCCACTTTCGTACCTCCACTACGCTCTTCCCAATTACAGATAGTAATGTATATATGCATATATAATACATTTAAAAAACTTTTTTCCAGTTTTAAATGAATATTATTTAGCTTGTAAGGGGAGTAAAATATGCCATAGAGTATTTATAGCCCTCCTTCTCTCTCCTAGTCCTCTCCTTTCCTTCTTCCCCAGAACATGTGTTACTTTGACATTGGTGAGACTATTGATTGTCTTTCACCTTATCCTTAGTTTACTCTAGCTTCCACATGAGAGAAAACATTTTGACTTTGGAGTCTTTAGTTTGCTTATCACTCAGCATAATTTTATCCATTCCCATCCATATATCCACAAAAGCCATGTTTTTTTTTTTTTTTTTTTTTAAAGAATGAGGGAGAGAGAGAGACAGACAGAATCAATTTTTATTTAGTTTTTCATGTGGCTTTTGTTGCTCAGACACTTCGTTGTGTATGTGGTGCTGGGGTTTGAACTCGTGTACTCACGTGTACCAGGAAAGCGCTGTAACCACTGAGTCACCGGTTTAGCCCGATTTCTTTCTTTTCAATAGCTGAGTAAAACCCCATTGTGTGTGTGTGTGTGTGTGTGTGTGTGTTTGGATCCATTCATCTAGTAGGTTGCTTCTGTAGTTTAGTTGTTATGAATTGTGCCGCTGTAAACGTTGATGGAGCTATGTCACTGTAATATGCTGATTGTATTTCTTCTGGGAAAATATTCGGGTGGGATTGCTGGGTCATATGGTGGCTCCAACCCTAGCTTTCTGAAGAGTCTAGTCTCCACACTGCTTTCCCGAGTGGTTCTACTAGTCTGTAGTCTCACCAGCAATGTACAAGTGTTCTTTTCTCCCCACAACCTCTCCAGCATCTATTTCTTGTATTGATGTTTGCCATTCTGACTGGAAGTAGAATCTTAGTGTAGTTTTGATTTGCATTTTTCTGATTGTTGAAATGTTGAACATTTTTTCATATATTTATTGGCCTTCTGTATATCTTCTGATGATAAATTTCTGTTTAGTTTTTGAGCCCATTTATTGATTGGATGGAATGTGTTTTGGTATTAAGTTTGTTGAGTTCTTTGTATATTCTGGATATTAGCGCCCCTGTTGGAGGAGTAGCTGCCTATGATTTTCTGTAGACTCTCTGTTCATGTTCTTGACCTAATTCCTTAGCTGTACAGAAACTTTTTAGTTCAATGGCATCCCACTCATAGATTTTTGGTTATAATTCTTTTGCTATGCAAGTCTTATTAAGGAAGTCGGTGCCTATACCTATATGATGGAGTGTTGATCATGTTTTTCATCTACTATTTGTATAGTACCTGGTTTAATTCCTAGGTACTTGATCCATTTCTCTTTAATTTTTGTGTAGGGTGAGAGGTTAAGGTTCTAATTGCATTTTTCTGCATATGGCTGTCCAGTTTATCCAACACCGTTTGTTGAACAGGCTGTCTTTCCTCCAAATTAGATTTTTTTGTCCATTATCAGATGGTTAAGGATTTGTGGATTTGTCTCTGTGGCTTCTGTTCTCTTCCATTGGTCTTCATATCTGTTTTGATAGAAATACCATGCTGTTTTTGTTACTACAGCTCTGTAGTGTAATTTCAGGTCAGGTGTTATGATATTTCCTACTTTTTTTGTTTGTTTGTTTAACATACTGTTGCTTTGGCTATTCTGGGTTTCTTATTCTTCCAAATAAATTTGAGAATTGATTTTTCTCCATCTATAAAGAATGTCAATGGTATCTTGATGGGGGGTTGCATTGAATTTTTACAGTGCTTTTGGCAGAATGGCCATTTTGATTGTTGATTCTGCTTATCCAAGAACATGGGATGTCTTTCCATCTTCTCAGTCTTCAATGTTCTATAATTTTCACTTAGAGGTCTTTTCCTTTCTTTATTAGATTATACCCAAGTTTTTTTTTTTTTTTATGAAGTTGTTATGAATGGGATGGATTTCCTGATTTCTTCTTTGGCTAAATCACTGTTGGAGTATAGGAAAGCTATTGATTTATGGGTGTTGATCTTATATCTTTACAACTTTGCTAAATTCATTTATAAGCTCTCCAAGTCTTCTGGTGGAGTTTTTTGGGTCTTCTAGGTTTAGGATCATATCATTAGCAAATAAAGATAGTTTGACTTCCTCATTCCCTATTCTTATCCCTTTGATTTCTTTCTCTTGTCTGATAGCTCTGGCTAGAGTTTCAAGGACTATATTGAATAAAAGTGGTGAGAGTGGACAATCTTGTCTTTTTCCAGAATTTAGTGGGAATGCTTTCAGTTTTTCCCCATTTAGTATAATATTGGCTGTGGGTTTATCATAAATGGCTTTAACAAAGTTAAGGTAAGTTCCTTTGACCCCTATTCTTCTTCAGAATTTGGAGTATAAATGGGTGTTGGATTTTGTCAAAGGCCTTTTCTGCATCAATTGAGGTGTTCATATGGTTTTTATCTTTAATTCTGTTTAAATGATGAATTACATTTATTGATTTGTGTATGTTGAACCAGCCTTGCATCTGGAATGAAGCCCACTTGGTTCTGATATAGTATCTTTTTGATGTGTTTTTGAATGTAGTTTGCTAGAATGTTATTAAGGATTTTTACATCTATGTTCATCAGGGATATTGGTCTGTAATTTTCTTTTCTTGATGTGTCTTTGTTGGGTTTTGGTATGAGCATTATGGCTGCCTAAAAAGTATTTTGGGGGGTTCTGTCTCTTTTAATTTCATAGAATAACTTAGAGGTGTTAGTTTTCTTTTTAAAAGATCTGGTAGGACTCAGCTGAGAATCCATCAGGTCCTGGGCTTTTCTTTTTTGGAAGGCTTTTCAATTCTGTTACCTGATATTGGTCTGTTTAGGGTCTCTACATCACTCTGCATTGGTTTGGGAGTGTCATATGTGGCCATAGCACTCAGCGCTATAAATTTTCCTCTTAGAAATGCTTTCATACTGTCCCAGAGATTTCAGCAAGTAGGGTCTTCATTCTCATTTTCTTCCAAGAATTTCTTGAATTCAGCTCTCAGATCATGTCTTCCAGATTATCCATCTTGGTGCGGAGTATAGTTTTTCAAGATAGGTTCTGATAATCCCCTGGATTTTGAGGGGTTCTGGTGATGTGTCAATTTTCCTCTCTGATTTTGTTGATTTGCTTCTTTTCATTCTTTTTTTTTGGGGGGGGGTGAGATTGCCTAGGGGTTTGTCAGTTTTATTTTTTCAAAGAACCAACTCTTCATTGATTCTTTGTTACTGTTTTTTTATTCTCAGTTTCATTGATTTGAGCCCTGATCTTGATTATTTCCTGTCTTCTAGTTTTGAGATTGGATTGTTCTTTTTGTGAGGATTTGCAGTGAAGCATAAACTTATTGTTTGAGATCTGTCTAAATGTTTGATAAAGGCACTCAGTGCTACAAATTTTCCTCTTAGGAATGCTTTCATACTGTCACAGAGATTTCGATAAGTATTGTCTTCATTTTCATTTTGTTCCAAGAATTTCTTGATTTTTGCCTTTAGATACTCTTCAATCCATTTTTATTTCAGAGGGTATTATTCAATCTCAGTGTATCTACGTGAACTTTGTCATTTTTCTTGCTGATTACTAGCTTCATCCCATTATAACCTGATAGGGTGCATGGTATTATATCTTTTTTTTTTTTTTAATTTGCTAAGATTTCCATTGTGGACTAGAACATGATCTATTTTGGGAAAAGATCCATGTGCTGCTTGGAAGGTAAATTCAGCTATTTTGGGGTGAAACATACTACAGATATCTGTTAATTCCATTTGATTAATAGTGTTGTTTAGGCTGGAGATGTCTTTATTTATTGATTTTTGCTTTGATGTCTGTCTATTGGTGATAAAAGTGTATTGAAGCCCCCCGAGTATTATTGTGTTGCATTGTATACGGGACTTTATGTCAGAGTGGTTTTTTCCTATGTATTTGGGAGTATTGCTGTTTGGGGCATAGATGTTTACTATGGTTGTACCCTCTTATTGTATTGTTCACTTTACTAAAATGTAGTAGTCATCTTTGTCTCTTCTGGTTAATTTTTGGCTGAAATCTACTTTGTTGGATTTAAGTATCACAATGCCAGCTTGTTTTCTTGGACCCTAATCCTAGTAGGTTTTTTCCCCATCTTTCACCTTCTCTCGGTGGATGTCTTTGGCTGTGAGATGTGTCTCTGTAAGCAGCATATTGTTGGATTTTGCTTTTTGATCCAGTCTGCTAGTTGTGTCTTCTGATTGGGGCATTGAGACCATTCATGTTCAGTGTTAGAATAGATACATGATTGCGTTTCCCTGTCATTGTGATCTTTGCTGTATTTTGTGCTGTCCTGGTTATCTTTTAGTGGATTATGCTTTTATTTGACTTTCCTCTGCTTGTGGGCTTTGGGAATTGTTTGCTTGTTCATCTATTTGAAATTTGTCTTTGAGTATTCTTTATAGTGCTGGTTTGGTGTTCATGTATGTTGCTAATTTGTTCTTATTGTGGAATGTTTTTATTTCCCCGTCAAATTTGAAGCTGAATTTTGCTGGGTATAGTAACCTTGGCTAATAGTTGTTCTCTTTCAGGGTTTGGAATATCTCATTCCAAGCTCTTCTTGTCTTTAGAATCTGAGTTGAGAAATTAGAAGTGATCCGTATTGGTTTGCCCCTGAATATGACTTGGTGTTTCTCTTTTGCAGCTTAATATTGTTTCCTTGTTTCTCTGTTACACATTTTGAATATGATGTGTCTCAGTGAATTTCTCTTTTTGGCTTTCTGTGTCTCATTCAGTCAGTACCAAACAAGTCTTGCAGATTGTATTTTATCGTTTTATCATTGTATCTTACCATTTTTAATCATTTATTGTGAACCTTTCTGGTTAGGTTGTCTAGTAGCTTTATACAAAGTAGTGTTTATACTCTGACCAGGAAGTCTCAATGGGATGCTTTCCTGTTAGTCAAGATACATATTGAGGGGCTGGAGTGGTGGTTCAGTGATTACGTTGCTTGCCTGGCATGCGCAAGGATGCAGGTTTGTACCCCAGCACCACGTACAAAACAAAACGTTGGAGCAACAAAAGCCACATGAAAGACTAAATAAAAATTGATTCTCTCTCTGTCTCTCACTGTCCCTCTCTCTTAAAATAAAATATTGAGCATAATTTGTTCTGCTACTAGCATTCTCATTTTACAGAATTATAGTAGTTCTCTATGAAGAATTAGGTAAAATTGGCAATTTAAATTTTTTCTACTTAATCAATAATGCTGTTCATTTATTTTAAGATGCCAAGGGGAAACTTAGAAGTTGTTCATCATCGAGCCCTGGTTTTAACTCAGATTCGGAAGTGGTTGGACAAGTAAGTTTGACTATTTAGCTCGTTGTGGCTTAGCTGTGCAGATGTATTTTTAACTTAGGAGTATGAAGATACTTAGGGGTATCTTCATTAGAGAGATCTTCAATTAAATTCTCAGAGACTTTTCCCCTTTTTCTTACTTTCATGTTTTATGTTGTAGTAGATATCCTTAGCAGAAAGGATCATGAAGCTAATCATACAAAGGGGCTCCTCCAACCCAAGGGGACGCATGGGCCTAACCATGGGTGTAGGCAGCCTGCGAGCCCAGACAGATTGTGTACCAGCTGTCTAAGTGTGTTCAGCTAGGTAGGAAGCCCAGGCTTTCCTCAGATTTACATCAGGCAACTGACGCAGAGAAGCCAGAACCACTGTCATGAAGATAGTGATTGAGTTTCTGAATCTGTTTGGAACAAATTTTGTATTATAAAGATTTATGTTATGTTCATGTTTCATTAAAATAGTAGGCCTTGGTTTTCTGATTTTCTTCAATGTAATTGTGAGGATGTAGTCCTCAGACTGCCCTGATGACTAAATCACATCTTCAAGAAGATAATAATCTGATTATAACTGGTTTATATGAAAATGAAAATATGCTGGACCCATGGAGCTTAGTTTTTGTGAAATATCCTTTCTGTCTGTTTTCCTGTGTCCTTCCAGACTTATGTTCAAGGAAGCATTTGAATGCATGAGAAAACTGAGAATTAATCTCAACTTGATTCATGATCATAACCCTAAGGTAACTTTCTGAATCTGATATTTACCCTGGCTTACTTTATTACTTGCTTTATTTCTTTATTACTAATGTGATCTGAACAAAAAATGTTTGGTTTTTTTTAGGTGTTTCTTGAAAATGTGGAAACCTTCATAACACAGATAGATTCTGTAAATCATATTAATTTGTTTTTCACAGAATTGAAGTAAGTATTTTGATAATTTGTGAGTGTATCATTTCCATAATCTTTTCTCTTGTTAAGGAAATCAGTTTTCAAAAATCACTGTGACTCTTAAATACCGGTAAAGTTTTTGGTTTTCTTTTAAGAACAGCCTATTAAAACTATGACTTAAAAAGCTGTCATTCAGAATTATTTGACTGGATTTGTAGATCTACATATAAAACTGTTTTTTTCTGTAGGAGATTTAAAATCAAATGTCTTTCTCTGCGGTGCCTTTTTCCCTGATGTTTTAATGCAATACTTTAAACGTGGAAAAGCTGAGAGAATTGCCCTGGAAATGTCCTATACCGTCGCCCAGATTCTCTAGTTTACGTTTTCCCTTGTGTGCTTTATCTGTAATCTGACCATCTGTCATTGATCTGGTTTTAGACAAATAGCAAAGATTGTAGACATCGACCCTTTGCCTCCTCATATTTCACTTGGCATAGCATTCACTGGAGCACATTCTTCAGTATGGAGTTGTTTTGTTCTTTTTTTCAAAAGGCACAAGTTTTAGGAAATGTATACGTTATGTAGCCTGAACCTCTGTCAAGTTAGTGTTTCCTTCTCAGAAAGTTCCGTCAGATTCCTTCCTAGTCCTCATGTGCCATCTTTCAGGCAACCACTTTTCTGAGAGTTTGCCCAGGAGTCAGTTTGCTTGTTCAGAACTTCATGTAAATAGAGCCAAACAGTATTTACTCTTCTGCGTCAGTAAAGCTGTTTTCCCTCGGCGTATTGTCTGGGGTCCATCTGTGTGTGTGTCACTAGTTCATTCTTTATTGTTCAGTATTTGCTGTTGTATAAATATACTACCATCTGTTTATTCCTGTTGCTGAATATATTGATTATGCCCTCTTTGGAGTTAATATGAGTAAAAATCTATGAATGTTGTTGCACAGGAAGTCATTTGTGGACACATTTCCTAGTATGTTAGTAATTAAACTGTTTTCCTAAAGCCATTTTTATTTTTTGTCTTGTAAGCATGCTGGACATGCGTTAGTAGTTTGAGCACTGTGTCACGTGTTAAGTTAGTGACCTGATCATACACACTTGTTCTTAGAGAAGAAGATGTCACAAAGACTATGTACCCGCCGCCAGTTCCCAGCAGTGTCCAGCTGTCCAGGGATACCAGTGAGAAAAAACTCGACCTTATCTGTGATGCTATGCGAGCAGCCATGGAGAACATCAATCCTCACAAGTATGGAAGCTGTCATTGTTTGCTTTTTTTTTTAAGAGCTCTATAGTTGCACATAGTGGTTGGGTTCATCCTGACCAACTTGTACATGCATGGACATTGATGTTCATGATCCTCCCATCCTTCCTCTCCTCTCCCCTTCTCCTCCCTCAACTGTACCAGCCTTATTAATTTGCATTTGGTTCTTTATGTAATCTTGTCCTTCCCTCCTGCTTTTCTTTATTTTCTTTATTTTACTCTAGCTTCCACATATGAAAGAAAGCATTTGACCTTGGAGTTTCTGGGTTTGGCTAATTTCACTTAGCGTGATATTCTCCATTTCCATCCATTTACCAGCAAATGCCATAATTTCATTCTTTTTAATAGCTGAATAGAACTCCATTTGTGTGTGTGTGTGTGTGTGTGTGTGTGCGCGCAAGCGCACGTGCGTGCGTGACACACCACGGTCTCTTAAGCCATTCATCTAATGATAAACATCTGGGTTGGTGATTGGCGTCTCTTGAATAACAGACGTGCCGTTGTCCTTGACCAGCTTATTCATCCTGCTCGTTCTGCTGTTCCTCACTCATTGCCTCAGGTACTGCCTATCAATACTCACATCTCACGTGAAGAAGACCACGCCAGAATTGGAAATTGTTCTGCAGAAGGTACACGAGCTTCAAGGTAGAGACCTACTCCCACAGGGTTTAACATGGCTTCACTAGTCACTGTTCATCTGAGATGACCATCACTTCATCATCGTCACATCCAGAGTTAACATGTGGCCTTTTGGTTGCCATTTTAAGACCTTTGTCGTTTTTGAGCACTGCCCTGCAAAGCATGATAAAAGAGTCAAAAGTCATCAGGTGTCCAGTTCTGTGACAAAACTTACTATACTGTTTTTGGTCATCATGTTAGGTCTGTGAGGTTTTGTCCCCAAAGGTTCTGTTCTATTTTCTGAACACCAACAGAAAACGCTTCATCTGTTCCTGAGGCTGTGAGTGCAGAGGAGGCCTTGAAATACTTGCTGCTTCTGGTGGATGTTAATGAATTATACGATCATTCTCTTGGGACCTATGACTTTGATTTGGTCCTCATGGTAGCTGAGAAGTCACAAAAGGTATGTGGAATTATTGCTTGTGAATTATTTTGGGTCTTGTTTATATAGTCGTGTTAGCAAATCCCTGTTTCGGAGAGTACAGCATCTTCTCTGATATGTTGTGCTTACAGGACTGAGGCAGCTCTGTGAGTCTCTAAACCCACCCTTATTCTCTGTCATAGTTCTATGCTTATCAAAGTGTTCTGATTCTTGAGTTGAGAAGGTGAAATAAAGTTGTGTGGTTATTTCTAAGATGATAGGCAAACATGTGAAGTGTTCTCTTATAAAGGAAATATTCCACGACACTTCATCATGTGGTTTTCTTTTTCAGTGTACAGTAGAAACATGGAAGACAGGCTCGGGGCCTCTCTTCCCACCTTGGTGCATACGCTACAGTCAAAAAGTTGGAGCACCTCTTATCATTTGGGAGTTATTCTTTAAGTCTTAGTCTCTTCCCCTATTAATCTGTTTTTTTCTTTTGCTAGAACTGATCTTTTCAGAAGGGAAAGTCTGATCCTTCATTGCTGTGCTTAAAATTCTTCATGAACTTTTTTCTTGCCCCTAGAATAAAGTTCAAAAGTCAGAATACTGCTTGGAACCCTTCCGTAGCCTGCCTGTGTGTACCTCTGCTCTCATTTCTTGGTGCCTCTTTCTCTCTGCCCATGGAGGAAAGGCCGTTCTGTCACCCTCCCCCGCTGCAGCTACCACTTGCCTTTGCAGGTAGCATTCTGTCTGCTGCCTATGGGCCCAGGGCTTCCATTGCCACCACCCTCACTGGTAGCCTGGGCTTCTAGTAAGCCCTCCTGCCCTTTCAGGGACTGGAGAGATGCTGTCATGTGCTTCTTTGCACCCAGGGCCTGTCCCTGCATATCATAGTCTTTCCTACAGTGCAGGTTTCCTGAAGTGAAGAGGATGTTGCATTCTTTATATTTACCCAGTTATTCGTAAATATATGTTGATTGAATAATCTGGCCCATAGCTACCTCCACATCGTAGTCATGAGCACTGAGTTATTTCTGTCTTGGTTTTCTCTTTGTGTTGTTAAATGCATGTATCCTGTTTGCTCACTGACATTGCCTTATGAACAGGAAGCAGCTCTTCTTTAGGGAGAAAAGCAGTTGACTTCTAGGGCGTGGTAACAGGGCTGGAGGTGGCATAGAGATGGTAGTGCAAATAGATGCTAGGTTGGCAGGGCCTCAGTTTTGGGTCTAACTCAGTATCGTTTACCTTTGTTTTAGCTGTGCTCTTTGTAAATGGAGGGCACAGAATGTCACGGAAACAGTACCGAGAGCAATCAGTGCTCTGCACTGTTAGGAGAAACTTGGTGCATTTGGTGCAGAACTTCTAGATTATAACCTTGTTTTCCCTCTTAGCCTGTGACACCAGTGCTTGTTGTGAGACTTAGTTAAGGAGTAGTCATTACTCCACATGTAAACTAACACCACCATATGGGAAAGCATTTTTACCTAAAATCAATGTAATTTGGTTTTGGGTATTACATAGTATGTAATTAACACCTTAGGGTAGTATACATTTTAAAATATATTGCTCTGGAGTTATTGCTATGGTTGAATGTTATTATGTATTTATTTTTATTTATAAATGTAACAAGTAATAATACTCTGCTTATTTATTTGTTTAGGATCCTAAAGAATATCTTCCATTTCTTAATACACTTAAGAAGATGGAAACGAATTACCAGCGGTTCACTATAGACAAATACTTGAAACGGTTTGAAAAGGCCATTGGCCACCTCAGCAAGTGTGGTAAGCTTGAGGATTAGCATGTTTGTTTCTGCTTCAAGTCTTTGGAAGTAGGCAAGTTATAAATTAAAGGTTATTTTAGAAAGAGACCAATTTGATTTCCATTTCCACTCCTGAAAACTGTGACCATGTTGTCCATTTGCAGAGGGTAAAGCAAATTGTTTTTAATGAGCTGGAGGTGGTTCCTAGCCAAGAATGTAGATCAGATCCTTTTTGGGTTATGAGCACCTCCCAAGTTCATTGCCTCGGAATCAAAGCATTACCTTTCTGGTAGTGTTGGCCACATGTGAGGGAGCCCTGGCATGTCTGGAGTGGCTGGCAAGACCCTGTCTAGCACCCTGAGAGACACAGCTTTGATTGGCAGTGACAGAGTAAACAAGAGTGGTGGCTGTTGGTCTCCTTTGCCTGGTCCCTGCCTGTGCTAGAGCAGTTGGGATTCCTCAGTGAGGGCTGGTGTGGGGACAAGGCAGAATCACGTAGCGTGCTTGTTAGGCATTCTGGGCTTCTTTGGAGAAACTGACTCAGCTGATCTGAGGGAGGACAAAGGTGTGTGTTTAATAAGCTCCCCAAGTGGACAGTGGGGGAAGAGTTCCCAGTAGATGCTAGTCTCAGTCAGTGCTTCTCCTACCTTGGTGCTCCTTATAAATTGCTGAAGTCCTTCTGTAGGTACTTGGATTATATAAGGTCAGGCAAAGGTCCCACATTAATTTTGTTTGGGGACCATAGTAGAAGTGAAATTCATTTTACTTCCAAAGTCTTAAGCCTTGTTTGTGTAATTCTATTCCTGCAGGACCTGAGTACTTCCCAGAATGCTTAAATTTAATAAAAGATAAAAATTTGTATAAGGAAGCTCTGAAGTTATATCCACCAAATTCACAGCAGTACCAGGTGTGTAGTATGTGAAATGACACTTTGTGCTTTGGTTGGAAGCGGGTGGGGGTCCTGAGTCTGTAAAACTGTTCTTGGTTTTCAGTTTGTCCTGAAACTAGTTAGCCTCATCTTGAACTTTTTACCTGGGGAAGTGACCCCCACCTGCCATGAAGAACCACCCAGGGCAGAGAGCCTCATCTAGAACACCGAGCTGCTTCTGTCCCGCCCTCTGGTCTTGCCTCATGCCCCATGATGATCAGTGTGAAAGCCACACGTGTTCTCTGTGTATTTCAGGAGAAAGGGAGACAGTTCGGAGTTTCTAATCTTGTTTTTATTTTATTTTATTTCTTTTAAACAAACATGTATTTAGCTTTTCTTTATGCTCCAAACTCTCATGATCTGATAGGATATCGTGGACAGTGTGCAGATGAGAACACAGCCTGCCGTAGCTATGGAGTGGCAGACGTGGGGTATGGGGCCCAGGCTGACTTTCAAGTCCCTGCAGTTAACCACCACGCTGCTGTTGCCATTTTCAAGGCACGCAATGACATTCATGCCCCTCTAAGATCTAGTCCCCGACAATTTCTGTAGCACCAACTTTGGCCACTTTCCTCGTCCTCATTACTTGGAGATAGGTCACAAATGTTATACTGTACATCCGTGCCTCTGCCAGCCCGCTAGCCTGCCCTTCCTCAAGCCCCGCAAGTTTAGAAATGCTGTCTTCCACAGAAAGCCGTCGTTGGATTAGGTGTCAAACATTGAGCTCCCGGAGAACTCTGTTCTTACTGGCAACCCATTCTCTCTCACCATAAGAGAAGGAATTGGTGGCAGTTCTAATTTGCTGTCTCATTTGTTTGGTTTGATGTTTTGCTTTGCTGTACTATTCCCACCGGCTAGAGTAGTGCATATGTAGTTTCCCAGTAACTGTTGAATAAATACCTGTACATCTCCAGTAAGGTTTTGAATGGAAAAATGATTGAACTAATTGGTGAACCATTGGTTTTCCCAAGTAATTCAAGAGACTCAATTGTAGTGATTAAGTCAACCTCTTTTTGGAACTTTGAAGAAATTGCCACATTTCCTCATCTCTCCTAATTCTCCTGTTGTCACAGGCCATCAGCATTGCTTACGGGGAGCACCTGATGCAGGAGCAGCTGCATGAGCCAGCGGGGCTCATGTTTGCCCGCTGTGGTGCCCACTCTGAAGCGCTCTCAGCCTTTCTGACTTGTGGCAGCTGGCAGCAAGCCCTCTGTATGGCAGCCCAGCTTCATATGAGCAAAGACCAGCTGGCTGACCTTGGCAGAGCTCTGGCAGGTAGGCATGGTCTTTATCTTCCACTTTCCGAGGGTTTTTTGTTGTTGTTTTGCTTGGTAATTTTGCAGATGGATTTAAGGCAGTGCCTTGAGCCAGTCTCATGTTCACTGAGAAAGCTTTCTTTAGAACGTTCTGTCGTAAAGCAGGATAAAGGTTAAATTGCTACAACAAGAGTGCCAGAATATAATGTAATGGCATACTAGAAAAGCAGTTCCTCTCTCATGTGGGGACCCATAGATCCTTCCTTTGAACAGCTCTGCCAGGCTCTCGGCTGCTTGCAGCTTGATTCTTTCCATCGCGTTCCAGTCCTTGGAGCAGTGGGGCAGGGTAATAGGCGACACTTCCGTTTAAGTTGAAAATGACCTGGAAGTTACACTGTCATTTCTACTCCAAATCGTTCACCAAGACATCTGTCTGTGGCCACACCTAACAGGTTAGCTGATTGGCCATGTGCCGTGTGAAAAGGTAAAGGTGGATTTGGGATGGACATTCTAGTATGGAAGTTGATTGTTGGAATCTGTCATAGCAATTTCCAGGAAGGGAGTGGAAGAACAGGCCGATGTATGAGCAGTCTGAAAGTGACGGCAGTTCCCTGACTTCAGGGTGGGGATTGGGGCTAGTACCAGGATCTGCTTTCTTTCAGTGGAGGAAGGGTAAGGAGAACTGTGGGAAGAGGGAAGTAGGGCTCTGGCCTTCTCAGCTGTGCTTGAGATGAAGGAATGACTGGTACATTTCCCCCCACCTTTCTCTCCTACTCCATTTTCTGTTGCAAATAGCACAGTATCACAGACTAGGTAAGTTATAAAGAAAAGAGTTGTATTTTGGCTCACAGTTCTGGTTCAAGGTTGAGAGCCCACATTTGGTGATGGCCTTCTTGTTGGCAGTTCTGAGGTGGTGCCGCACATCTGTGCTCCCAGGGGCGCTAGTGAAGCCACGGCACACACCTGTAATTCCAGAGGTGGAGGCAGGAGGATCATAAGTTTAAGGCCAACCCCAGAAACTTAAGACCCTCAGCAGCTTAGTGAGATCTTGCCTCAAAATGAAAGATAAAAGGGATTGGAGATGCCTCTGGATTCAGTCCCTGGTACCAAAAACAAAAAGTATGTATGTGTGTGTGAGATGATCTGCTCTCTCTCCCATATCTTATAATACCACTACTTTTCAATCATGAACTTCAACTGATGACTTTAATTCTAATCATCTCCCCAGAGCCCCAAGCCTAAACACCATAGTTGGATTAAATTCCTACCCTCTTAACCTCACAGTGAGGATTAAACTCCAACATAAGCTTCAGAGGGGGTAAACCACATTCAAAAAGCCTTGTAAATATTGTTATGGTCTCAAGAGAAAAAAAGCAGTCCTGGAAAAATTGCAACTTGTCGCTCATTGAGTTTATGTGCATATGCTCTTTTGTTATTTGCGTTGTTCCTTTTTCTGTGGGATTAGGAAATGTGTGGGTCATCACTTTTTCTGGTTTGTGAAGATCTATAGACTCCTCTAGTCTCTCTTTTACAAATGTTGACAATTGCTTTTACGCCTTTTCATTGTTCTCTGGCTCCATTATAACTTTTTTAGAAACTTTCCTTATTGGCAGTTCATACCTTTGAGCTCTGATCTTTGAGGATTTCCGCTGCTGCTGCTGCTGCTGCTGCTGCTTTTTTTTTTTTTCAGAAGAGGGATAGTGAGAGAGAATCAGTTTTATTTAGTTTTTCATGTGGCTTCCTTGCTCTGATATTTCATTGGGTACATGGTGCTAGGGTTTGAACCCGCATCCTTGCGCATGCCAGGCAAGTGCCATAATGCTGAGCCACAGCTCCAGCCCCTCTAGGCTTCTTCTTTATAGCTCTTAGCTTGTGATGGGGTATACCTGGTTCTCTGAGATGTTACGTGAAAATGAGGGTAGCCATCCAAGGTCCTGGAGCAGTGTTGTACAGTGGGGTCCCTTCATGTGCACATTTACCTTGGCACTTTATGCAGGCCAGCACTAGAAAGAAAACTATTTGAGGAGTGGAGGTAATTCTACCTTTTTTTTTTTTTTTAAAGTGATAATATGCCCTGTAGTGAGCATGAGATGAGAGACATGAATCTGCCTGCTCCTTAGTAGGACTTTTGGGGTTCATATGGCCCTGGTAGTTTGATTTATCTCCTCTGGGCTGATTGATTCTGGGAGCTAAGGATTCCACCAGACCCCAAACATAAGCCAGCTACCTCCATCTAGTGCTCGATGAAAGAAATAGCAGTCTCCTCCTGTTAAAGGCCAAAGGGATGGAGATACCGGGTCAGTTTCTCGTGTGACTGCCTTACTTAGAAGGCAGTTCTTTTTTTTTTTTTTAAGAGAGGGAGGGCTGGGGCTGGAGCGGTGGCTCAGCGGTTTCGGTGCTTGCGTGGCAAGCACGAGGACCCGGGTTCAAACCCCAGCACCACGTACACAACAGAGTGTTGAAGCAACTAAGGCCATGTGAAAAACTAAATAAAGTTGTTTCTCTCTTTATCTCTCTCACTGTCCCTCTCTCTTTAAAAAAAAAAAAAAAAAGAGGGAGGGACGGTGAGAGAGGAAGAAAGAGAGAAGCAATTTTTATTCAGTTTTTCATGTGACTTTCATTCCTCTGACACTTCATTGTGCACATGGTGCTGGGGTTGGAACTCAAGTACTCGTGCTTGCATGTGCCGTAACCGCCGAGCCACCGTTCCAGCCCCAGAAGGCATTTCTTAAGGCTAATTTTGACTACATGATTTTCAAATCCTGTGCTAAATTTAGAGTTTAACTTCTGTTTAAGATAGGACTCCATGGTATGTGTACTTATTCCCTTCCCAGAAACTTAAAAAGTACAGAGTTTGGAACATAATAAAGACAAATTAAAGAAACACTTCAGCTAAGAAAGCAAAAACAAAAACTGTTCAAGTTTGTTGTCAAATACTTGTTTGTTGGTGCCAGGGATTGAATTTAGGGGTGCTTAACCACTGAGCCACTTCCTCAGCCCTTTTTTTTGTATTTTATTTTGAGACAGGGTCTATGCTAAGTTGCTGGACTTGCAATCCTCCTGTCTCAGCCTCCCAAGTTGCTGGGATTACAGGCGTGTGCACCGCTCCTGGCTCACGTACTCACTGTTCTCTTCGCAGGAAAGCTAGTTGAGCAGAGGAAGCACAGCGACGCAGCCGTGGTCCTGGAGCAGTATGCTGAGGTAGGCTCACTTCCTCCCTTGTGAAGACCCCAGGCAACAAGGAAGGGCTTGTTGGTTGCACTTTAACGAAGAGGAAAATTAAAGGAACTGTGGGTGATTGTTGGGTCCTAAGATAACCTCTACCTTAAAGGGCTTCCATCTTGCTGACTTGGCTTGGTTGTTTGATTCAGCACATCTCTAAAGACAGATTGAGCATCCCTAATTCCACATCTGAATAACTCCAAAATCTGAAACTTTTTGAATGCCAGCATGATGCCACAGGTGGAAATTCCACATCTGACCTCATGTGATAGCTTGCAGTCAAAATGCAGGCTCAACAAAAATATTGTGTAAAATTGCTTTAGGAACACATATATACTGTGTATATGAAGCTAAAGATTTCTTGTTTAGATTTGGGTCATGTCCCCAAGTTATCACATTATGTGTATGCAAATATTACAAAATCTGAAAAAATCCAAAATACTTCTGATTCTAAGCCCTTTCAGATAAGGAATTCTGAAGCTATAATTCTGGTTTTATGGGATAGAATACTGTAGAGTTCTATTGTAATACATGCTAGTGATTTGACCTTGATTAAAAAGTAATAAACTAATCTCAGGGTAGTTGTGCTTTTTGTGTTACCTTTGCCAAAATGAAAATAGTGGGAAAAAATCATTGTATTACAGAATAATTGAACTTTAGATACACTTTTGACTTTAATGCCATTTTCTCTGTTGAATTTTTTTTTTTAACTTCAGGCAGTTCAAGGAGTTTTATAGCAGATTATCAGGATCATATAAGCTTTTGATAGAATTATAGAATTTATCATAAAAATAATAAAAGTGTGCATTGAAACTGGCCATAGACCAACAGGGCACAGGTGCCCAGTTCATGCCAGGGATTACTGCCTTGTAGAGTAGATGGACTTTTTTGTCTGGCTTCCTTCACTCACATATTTTTGAGACTCATTCATATGTAGCTTGTATGTGTAGCTTAGTGCTTTTTCTTGAGTAGTTTTCCATCACATGGCCGTATCAGAATTGTGGATCCGTTCACTGGTTGATGTGCACTTAGATTGTTTTCACTCTAGGGTCTTATGAATGAACCAGCTTTGAACGTTTTAGTAAAAGTATTTATGGGGACAGCAGTATGAATACCTAGTCACATGGTTAGTGGATGACTAACTTTGTGAGGAGCTGAAGGACTCCTCTGCATTGGCTGCACCTTGTTGTGTTCCCACCAGTAGTGTGTATTATCGTGATAGCAGGTGTACTGTCTTCCAGAACACCACGAGTATATTATCTATGTCCGTGTAACAGTCTACCGAAAAATTTAGCTCTTTAAAACAATGAGTGCTTATTATATCACTTGAATAAATATAACACCTATTCCTTATTAAATGTCACATTCATAATGAGCAGATGGTTTGTCATTAATAGTAATTGATTCTCACATTTTAGGAGATCACCAGATTCAGTAATGGGAATAGAAAGTCGTTGAATAGTAACTGATTTTAGAGAATAACTCTTTTGGTCTGCACTTCTCCGGTATTACATTTTTGGGTCAACTTCAACTGTTAAAACACACACACACACCCACATATGCACTACAAACTGAATTCTTCAGGAGAACAAAGTGCTGTGTTCTGGAGTAATATTTTTTTGTTCCTATCCTCTCAGCAATGTGAGAGGAGTAGGACACAGTAAATACATTTATAATGTAATTAATAATTTGTTTCTGCCAGATGCTTTAGGAGTATTGCTGTTACTTGGACTAATAAGAGGAAGTTTAAAAGCATGTTTATAATTTCCTTGTCACGAATATACTAGATCTGAATACCTGGGTCTTAAATATTCTGTATCTCTTAATCCCTATTTGTACAAATTAGCTTAAGTATTTAGGAATGCAAAGAATAGTACGTTGCTACTTGAGTTCCTATTTTGAGTGACTCCTTTAGAGACATGCACAGTAAAACGATGGCTGTACGCCCTCTATCACTAAATATGCTGTTTCTTTTTTCTTTTTCTCTGTCATGTTCTCTCTCTAGGGCAAATCCAGCCAGCCACCTATTGTAAATAAATCAACACAGCCACGCCCATTTGTCTACAGTTTGTCTACGGTACCTTTTACACTGCACAACAGAGTTAAGGAGTTGTGACAGAGATAGTCTGCTCCACAAAGCCTAAAATATTTATTCTCTAGCCTTTAAACGGGAAAATTGTGTCAATTTCTGCCCTCTCGGGGAGGAAATCCCCTCTAATCCCAGTTCGGAGAGCATTTGTTGATGGTGCTTTTGTCACACTGGCTGTGAATTTTGGACAGTGTGTTTTCACTATGATCTGGGTTTTTTTGTTGTTGTTGTTGTTGTTGTTTTTAGCTCAAAGATAATGGTGAATTACGCTGATTCTCAGTTATTACACCAGCATAGCCTCCTTGCGCTAAACCACTGTCCTTTTCCTGTGCTGGTGGATTTGAGGGTTTCCTGAGGATTTTTTGTGGTGTTCATGAGGCTTGCCGTTTTCTTAAGTTTGCTCCACTTTTGGTATTAGGGTGATGCTGCTCCTCTTCCTCTTTTGTTTTTCTGGGGGAGTTTGCATGTAATCGATGTGAGGAGTCTGGCTCCTGGTTAAAGGTCCATGTGTGATTTTCCAGTCCTGGCTGGGCAATTACAGACTTTGCCTAGGAGGTCTCACGGGGGACGCTGCTCTTCCCACACCCACCTCGTGTGCTGCCAGTGCCTGAAGGGAGGTACATCAGGACCCAGCCCCACACACATGTGCTCTTCCCACACGTGCATTCCTAGCCCTGGTGTCAGAAGCTTTGGGCCAAGTTTATCTTCAGGCACCTCTGCCTTGGCCTCTGGGGCAGTGGAGGAGTGCTGACACTTGAGGACCCTTTCCCTAAGCTCACCCGGACCGTTTCCACTCCTAGCCCTCCTCCCTTTCACGCTCGTGTCCCCTGCCATGGTCCATAAAGCTGCTGAACTGTTTGGTCCGGGCCTCGTCAGTAGTGTAGAACCTCCAGTCTGTGCTGCTCAGGTGACCTGGACTGGTGTGGTGGCCTGGAGGAGAGAGAGCGGGAGCTGGTGCCTTCTCACGTGTTGGCCTCTTCCTGATCCACACTTGGTTTCAGTTTTCGCTTGTCACGCTGATCAGCTACTCTGACTATGTGCAGGTCTCTGTTCCAGCTCAGCGTTTGATTGGTTTTTCCCTTAAGGGTTTAGTTGAACTTATCAGTGAACCCATCTGGGCCTGAAGTTTTCTTTATTGAAAGTGTTTCAGTATAAATCAGTGTCTTTAGTACACAGGAGCCTATTGAAGTTATGTTTCTGCTGGAGTGAGCTTTGCTAGTTTGTATCTTTCAAGAAATTTGTACATTTCGTCTAAATTGTCAGATATATTTACATGAAGTCATTCATGATATTCTCTTAGTCTTTTTTTATCATCCATAGGGTTCACATCAGTGCCCTATCTCCTATCTTGCATCCCAGATATTGGTTATTTGTGTGTCTTTGGGTTTGTTTTCTTTCTTTCTTTTTTTCCTGATCAGTCTGGCTAGATGAATTTTATTGATCTTTTTAAAATTGAGCTACTTCATTTTCTTTATTTTAATCTGGATTTTTTTTCCCGGACCCTTAGCTGTGTATGTGGTGCTGGCGATCGAACCCAGGTCTTGCACATGCCAGGCAGGTGCTCTACTACTGAGCCACCTCTCCAGCTCCTACTTCATTGTTTTTCTCTTATTTTCTGTGTTCTGTTTTATTGTTATTTATTTTTTACTTTATTGCTTGCTTTGGGTTAAATTTGCTCTTTATTTATTTTTAGAGAAAAAGAGACAGAAAGAATGAATCAGTTTTATTTAGTCTTTCGTGTGGCTTTCATTGCTGTGACACTTAGTTGTATACATGGTGCTGGGGTTTGAACCCAGGTCCTCAGGCATGCCAAGCAAGTGCTGTAACCCCTGAACCACCGCGCTCAGACCCTGCTCTTTATTTTTTAATTTCTTAAAGATGATAGCTTAAAAATTACTGGTTTGAGACTTCTCCCCTTTGTGGTTTACGCACATAATGCCGTAATTTCCCTCAGGCACTGTTTTAGCTACAGCCTATAAATTTTGACATGTTGTAACTTCATTTTCTAATTTCCCTTGCGATTCTTTACATACCTTTGGGTTATTTTTGAAGTGTTGGTTAACTTGCAAGTATTTGGAGATTTTCCAGCCATCTCTGTTACTGATTTCTGTTTTAATTCTGTTGTGCTTAGAAAATACGCTTTTTATTAGCTCAGTCCTCCTCTCTGGCCCGGACTGTGGTCTGTTTAGAACGTTGTGTGTATGTGAACTTGACATCCGTGGTGAGACGGGGTGTTCTGTGCGTTAATTAGGTTAGGTTGATTGTTTGTGCTGTTGTCTGTCATCGTTGATTTTCCCACTGCTTTATCGTGCTGTGTGCAGTGGTGTAGTTCCCATTTCTCCTTTCACCCTTCCAGTGTTTGCATCGCGCATGCCCTAGATGAATGGATTTTGAAGCATTCCTCTTAATCTTTGTTTTTCTTTGTTAATATTCCTTATTCTGAAATCTGCTTTGTGTTATTAATGTAGCCCTTTCAGTTTTATTTTAATTAGTCTTTTCATGACATATTTTCCCATTTTTTCATTTTTAATGCATCTGTGTGATCTTCATGTTTAAGGTGCACTTCTTGTTGACAACATGTATTTGGGGTTTTTTTAATTTGTTTTTGTTTTTACTATAATTAGACAATCTCTGTTTTTCTTTTCTTTTTTTCTTCCTGGTTCTGGGGATTGAATCCAGGGGTGCTTTACCACTGAGCTACGTTCCCAGCCATTTTTATTATTTTTATTTTGTGACAGGGTCTTGCTGAGTTGCCCAGGCTGGCTTTGAACTTGTACTTCCTCAGACTCCCAAATTGCTGCTCATGTGCTCTCTCTCTCTCTCTTTTTTCTTCTTCCTTCTGACTTTTAATTGGTCTCTTTTGATCATTTGCATTTCAAGAAATAACCAGTATAATTGGTTTCTGCCTACTGTCTTGCTGCTTTTTGTTTGACTAATTGATCTTTTGTTTCTTTTCATCTCTTTTTTGCCCTGCTGGATCTAGTATTTTTCATAAATCCATTTTATCTCCATTAAGGGCTTATTAGCTATACTTCTTTGATTGTTTTTAGCAGTTGCTCTAGGGTTTACAGTAAATACCATAATCATTTCCCATAGTGTCCATTCAGCTACTAGTGCATTACTTCATGTGTAACCTAAGAACCTTAATAGAGTATACTTCTGACCCCGCTTCTTGTCCTTTGTAATTCTGTATCTGCTATAAACTCTGCAGTAACTTATTTGTGCTTTTGCTTTGTGTGATTAGTTATTGTTGAAGGAGATTTTAAAACAAACCAAAATATAATTTCTTCTCTTTCAAGAGAAGCTAGAAATACAGGTTTTTATTTGATACTTCCTGAGTTTTAAAAAATTTCAGGCCACTCAAAATGGATCAATAACCTAAATTTAAGGGCCAAAATTGTAAGATTCTTGGAAGAAAACACACAGGTAAACATTCTTGACCTTGAATTTGGTGCAAGGGATTCTTAGAATTAATGCAAAAAGCATAAGCAACAAAAGAAAAGTCCATAAATGTGACTTCATTAAAATTTAGAATTTGTGTATTTAAAGGACATTATCAAGACTGAAAGAACAACTTATAGACTGGAATAAAATATTTCAAATCATATATCTGATGAGTTTAATATCCAGAATATGTAAAGAATTTTTGTAATTCAACAATAACAGAAAATAAACCAGTTTTAAAAAGAGCTTGGGATTTGAATAGATCATTTCTCTGAGAAAGATATATATAAATGACAAACAAAAACATTAAAAGATATGCACTATCATTGACCATTTTTCAGTTTTCTAGAGGTTTGAAGTTTTTTAAAAAAAATTTTGGGAGAAGAAAAATAAGCATTGAAAAGAGCAGAGAAGACTTTGAATATTATTCTACTCTGTTGGGTTTCTTTCCTTTTTTTTTTTTTTTTTTTTTTTTTTTTTTTTGTCCTAGGGTTTAAACCCAGGGGCACTTAACCACTGAGCCACCCCCTACATATTTTAATTTATTTTGAGATAGCATCTCACTAAGTTGTTTAGATTCTCGCTAAGCTGCTGAGGCTGGCTTTGAACTCCACGTCCTCCTGCCTCAGCCTCCCGAGTTGTGGGATATACACCGCCGCACTCAGCTCTAGTCTGCTGGGTTCTTGAGACTGTGGTGGCCTTCAGTTCTGGAGTCCACCTGGCCTGCTGAGGCAAGCTTGCTGGTGAAGCTGGGGAAATGGGCATTGCTGACAGGCCTGCCTGTTGGTTTTGATGTCCAGGGATGTAAAGAGGTCATACTTACCTGGTGTTTTGTCATCAAGAAGGTACCACCCCTCCTTTGTCTTTTGCCTTGGTGCAAAAGGAGATTAATAGCCAGACCATATTAAGTCAGCAAGGAAGCTGCAAGCTGGGACTACGAGGGGCGAGGCTGGCCAGGGAGGTTGGAGCGGCCCTGTGCACAGTTTGGCAGCTGGTCGTAGGGATGTCTGGCCTGTTTCATTCACCTGCTGTCTTGCTTGTCAGGATTATGAAGAAGCTGTGCTCTTGCTGTTAGAAGGAGCTGCCTGGGAAGAAGCTCTGAGATTGGTAAGAGAAATTTCAAAACCTTCCTCATGTTGGGTGCTGACAGGAGAGAGGGAGTGACCTAGGGAGACAAGATCCGCTGGAATCCCTTGTCTTCTGAGTGAGGTGAAACAAAAATTGTTCAGGGTCCCATCTGAGGGTGCACAGTGCTTTAGAAACCACTGTTAGGATTTGTCCTTGGTAATGTTTGGAATTAGTCTTCCATATGTAAAGTATTATTAATTTTTACTAAAATGAGTTGAATTTCCTTGGCCGCCGTGTAGGCGGCCTGCTCCTCAGGAAACTATCCCGATCACCATTGAAATCGATTCATTTCTTTACAAGCATCTTAACTCTAGTAACTAGAAGTTGTCCTGCCTAAAACTATTGTTTTTTTTTCCTATTAGGTATACAAATATAACAGACTGGATATTATAGAGACCAACGTGAAGCCTTCCATTGTAGAAGGTGAGGGTTACATTGTAGACAACATTCTCCACTGGGAAGTTACAGAGCAGGGGAGAGAGAGATGGGGTTCTGTGCAGCTGCGTGTTTTATTTTATCGAGGAGATGAGTCGTTGTATAATCACAGATGCATATGTAGTAACGGTATGATGTGCCCCTGATCCTAATCCAGAATCACCCCCTCATCGCCCACACCCCAGTCTCGTGACTTTTATATTCCCCCCAAAAGATATAAATGTTTGATATATATATTTGTGCATTTTCCAAAATTAAATGATTTCTTAAGTATTATTTGACTTCTCAGAGGAGTAAAGAATAAGCTACGTTATTGGCAACTGCGTTCTTAAAGAATATGTTGTGTAGACTCAATTCTAATTTTTAAAACTGTGCTGAACTGTTGGTCATATGTAAAGATCTGAAGATCCGAAACCTGTGATAAAGCACGATTATGAATCTTTGTGCCAGGCTGGCGCACACCTGCCATCCCAGTGACTCGGGCAGCTAAAGCAGGATTACAGGTCCAAGGAACTTAGTAAGGCCCTATCTCAAAACAAAAAGGACTGGGGATGTAGCTCAGTGGTGGAGTGCCTGTGCACGGTCCCCAGCACAGGGAAAAGCACATATTTGTGTTGCGTGGTTTGGACTGTGGCAGGCCCGTCTTGCTGACCTTTCGCAGTGCCCCTGCCGGAGCAAGCTCTGCTTGTGAGCCATTGCCTAGCCCCTGTGTTTGTGGGCTGCTGACACTGAAATAAGTTACACAGTGAGGGGAGGAAAGGATCTTTGTTTTGGGGAATAGTTGATAAACTTGAATATGAACTACCTGTGTTGTACCAAAAATTTCCTACATTTAAGGCTGTGGCTTTGTAAGAAAATATCTTTATTAGTCTTAAGAGATAGATGCTGAAGTATTTGGTAGTGAATGATAATGTCTGCAACTTTCTTTCTTTTTTTAAAGGGAGAGGAACAGAGAGAGAGAATCAATTTTTTATTTAGTTTTTCATTTGGCCTTCATTGCTCCAACACTTCATTGTGTATGTGGTGCTGGGGTTTGAATTTGCATACTCGCGGATGCCAGGCAAGTGCTGTAACCACTGAGCCACTGCTCCAGCCCCTGCAACTTAGTTTCAAAGGGGGCTGGAGCAGTGGCTCGGTGGTTACAGCCCTTGCCCGATATGCGCAAGTACACGGGTTCAAACCCCAACATCCATGTACACAACTAAGTGTCAGAGCAACGAAAGCCATGTGAAAAACTCAATAAAAATTGATTCTCTCTCTCTCTCTCTCTCTCTCTCTCTCACTGTCCTTCTTTCTTTAAAAAAATTAAAAAATAAGAGATTCTGTGAAAGTAATGACGTGTGTGAGAGAGAGATGCAGATATGTGCTATGTGCACCCAGGAACACATACACACAGAGAAGCAGGAAGCAGAAAATAGGCAAAAATGTTAATAATTGGTGAATCTAGGTGATATGTATTCATCAAACTATTACAACTTTCATAAGGTTTGAAATTTTTCAAAATAAAGAAAAATACAAATAAAAATAACCTTGCACATGATGTTTCTAATTCCTAGAGAATAAATGAATATTACAAGTTCTAGACTACTCCAGTAGCCACTGGGGTGCCTTAGCAAAATGGGAAAGAACAAAATAAGCTTGACTTCTAGAAATCTTAAGGCATATGTGTTGGTTTTAATTGCTGATTTCTTTTCTTTTTTTTTTTTTTTCTTTTTAAGAGAGAGGGAAAAAAAATCAATTTTTATTTAGTTTTTCATGTGGCCTTCCGTGCTCCGAGCCTTTGTTGCGTATGTGGTGCTGGGGTTTGAACTTGCATACTCGTGCATGCCAGGCAAGCGCTGTAACCACTGAGCCACCACTCCAGCTCTAATTCCTGCCTTTTTAAGCAATCTGTCTCATAAGTAAAATCTGGCCTCTGTGACAGTCACATTTATTTACATTCCTTGCCTACCTGCTCCCCAGCCCCATGCTTGGAACTGTTGCTGGGATACTTTTTGCACTGTTCACTTTAGTTGTCCCTAACTGGATACACAGAGTGTCCTTCCTGGTGCTGTAGCAGTTCACCTAGCCAGTTCTTACTTGGATTTACATGACTCCTGAGAACATTAAAAATGTTGGTAATCTATCTGCACCAGCTACTTACCTATTAAAAAATTGTGCCCTTGGATATTATCATTTTGATTTTTTTCATATATTCTGCTACTTATCAGTTTTCTCTTGTTATTTGTTCCATTGAACAATAATTTTCAGAAATCATTAGATTCATTTACTCTATACCCATAGGCATTTTGATGGATGTTTAGGAAGAAAGATTCAAGTAACTTCCTTTATTTTTGTTAGCAGCTTCCTGTGTGCTCCTTTTAATTGCCAGGTTTGGGTATGGCTAGGTACCAAGTCTTCATTCAGATGATTTTACTAGTGTAGTGGCAGGGTGTATGCTGGGATGATATTGATGAACTCGGATCTGGAATCTCAGACTCCAGTTCATTAATGTCCACTAAGGAAAAAAACTGCTGGGAAGACTTGTCACCTCGTTTTGTTGAGTTTTAATCCTTCCAGAGTGCTTTCCCCACTCCCTTTAATTTTTTTCTCTTTGCTTAAATATCACATTCTAATTATTTTCCATTCTGCATCCTCAGCCCAGAAAAATTACATGGCATTTCTGGACTCTCAGACAGAGACCTTCAGTCGCCATAAAAAGCGCTTGCTGATGGTTCGAGAGCTCAAGGAACAAGCGCCACAGGTGCCTCTGGGTAAGTGCCTCCATGAAGCCTGTCGATACTTGTGGGATGGGACTGGCACCACTGCACTTGGTCCAAACTGCTTGGTGTCTGCAGGAGTCTGTTTCCTTTTGCTGTAATGGAATATCTTAGTCTGGGTAATTTATAAAGCAAAGAGATTTATTTGGGTCAGAGTTGTAGGGGTATAGGAGCATGGCATCAGCATTTGGGTGGCTTTTGATGGGGGCCTCATGACAAGAAAGGCAGGTAGGTGTCAGCAAAGAAGTGCACGTGTGCATGAGAGTGAGGAGAGTGCAGGCTCTCTCTGTAGCAGCCCAGTCTCAGCCCCCAGTTCAGTCCTGTGGGAACAAGAACTTAATCCTGCAGTAAAATCCTCTTAAATTCATTACCACTCCAGGAGTCCACACTGTCGCATTGCTGATTTGGGGCAGTCTCTGCAAGCCATAGCAGTATTCTTCATCTCCTCCTCTGATTCGGTTACTGTCCCCTGTGGGGTCTGAGACGCCTTAGGGGCTGTGTGTGGCTGTGTTTCCCACGTTAGGGAGTGTCTTCATCTGCATCCGGTTCTTTCCTAGATGATGAGGTGCCCCCTGGGCCAGAGTCCGATCTCTTCTCTGAAACCAGCAGTGTTGTGAGTGGCAGCGACATGAGTGGCAGATACTCCCACAGTAACTCCAGGATATCTGCGTACGTATCGACTCTGCTCAGCACGTTGACCAGCCCTGTGTAAACGGAGAAAGTAAAAGCAAATAAGTTGGTTTCTGCTGGGACACCACAGCGGGAACGGGGAGGATTTTCTTCAAGGCCAAGTGGAAGTTGTGCAAGGACTTGTGCAGTGTATCTGTGAGCTTAGACTTGGCCTTGAATGTTCTCTGCAGCTTTGTGGCCTATGTGTTTGCCCAGTGTCCTTGAGACACTTCACTGGTGAGTCAGTTTATATGACATCTGATTGTATTGGGTTAACAAAGAGTAAGTGATTACAATGAAAAGATTTTGAAGAAAAAAGATTTCAGGTTTCTTGAGATCAGAATCAGGGTTGGAAGAGGTAGTTAATCTAAAATAAGGAATTGCACTTTGACTTAGTGTCGCAGTTTGTCAGAAATACTGATGGAATCTCCATATGCTATGGATGTAAGTGCAGGAACTACCAAAAACCTGCCAGGAGATTTGAATCAGGAGAGCTTGTGGGTCGTTGTAGGAAAACACAAAACGGCACAGGATTTCATATTTACACGGAACTCATTCGTAGCAGAGGTATGTGAAGTTTTATGGAGTGATCAGAAACTGTAACCAAAACAGCTTGAATTGGACTCCTAAGAGCTGGAGAGGAAAGGTCCTAGAAAAAACAAACACCGTTAGGCCCTGTGGCAGGACGGAGTGGGATTCGTGCATGTCTTGTTACACTCATATTCTAAACTGGCATGTCGTAGCTCCTTGTTTAAATTTTATTTTGTTCTTTTAAATTGATTTAGTTATTGTGAAATTCGAGTTGTTTGTTCTGTTCATCGTTCCAGGGTGTTAGAATATATAGCTTGTTTTTCTCTGTATTTTAATCAAAACTTCAAGGGAAAAACATCACTCTTTAGAGTTTTCCTTATTATTTCCTTATGTATTTTATGTTCTTAAATATTAGGAGACTTACACACAGTCTCCTAGTGTATAGTAACATGTGGCTTTAGCACCTAGGTACCACTTTCCCCCAAACACAGATACGTCTGCAGACTCCAGTTTCCCAGAAAGGTGGTGGTCAACAGGCATTCATTTCTCAGCACAGGAAGAGCCTGTTAAACCTTTCTGATTTCTAACAGGAGATCATCCAAGAATCGCCGCAAGGCAGAGCGAAAGAAGCACAGCCTCAAAGAAGGGAGTCCGCACGAGGATCTGGCTCTGCTGGAGGCATTGAGAGAAGTAGTACAAAGCACCGAAAAATTGAAAGGTATTTTCTTAATAATGGTCCTTGACTATAAGACAGTAAGCAGGCACGTGCTTAGTTCAGTAGGTCATTAAGGTGCAGTTTTCCCAGTTCCAGCTGGAAGATCTTTGCTGTGCACATTGCTGAGAGCCCAGAAGCCTTCCTCCTCTGGATCCCCCTAACTAACCCTGAGAGTGGAGCACCTCAGCCAGAATACAGGACTGTGGCCCTGCTTCCTGCATGGCCCCTTTTGCAGTAGATGAGTTACTTTAGCATTTGGGAGGAAAGAAGAAAACATGAGAGAAAACAAATATAGGATGATATAGAAATTTTTTGTTTGAGAAAAAAACTATGATCTGATTCTAGCAGCAAAGCTGGGGACACAGCTTGCTGCATTAAAGTCTCTTCTCTCTAGATGAAGTACACCGTCTTCTAAAGGTGCTCTTTCTCTTCGAGTTTGATGAGCAAGGAAGGGAGTTACAGACAGCCCTTGAGGGTACTCTGCAGCTGATGGAAAGGGCACTTCCGGAAATTTGGACTCCCTCCTGCCAGCAGAATTCAGCCACACCTGTAAGTTTCCTCAAAGTCAGTGTGCAGTTTTATTTTTAAATCATATTTGTAGGTTATTATATTCACACAATCCTTTAGAAGTCAAAGCAAAAGAGTTTACTGTTCTTAAAACATCATATGCCATCCTTAAATATCTTAGGTTTGTGTTTAAGCTGTCAGTGAGAAGAGTTTAAATTTGCTGATTCTGTGGCTGGCACAGATGGCAGAGGTTAAGTGAGATATTCTTTGTCCTTTCTGGATAAAATAGCTGTCATAGAGAAGATGAAAGTCTTCCCTGAGTGTAGCAAGGGGAGTGAGGAGGGGAAAGCTAGGGTCAGAGCTGATCTCTCTCCTCCCAGTTCAGAAGTCATGCTCAGGCTGAGGCGGCTCTGTGTCTGGTCATGGTTTCTCAAATACTATACATTTGTTGGTTGGCACACCGTGCTCACTCTCCCACCCCTCAGGTCTGTTGTAAAGAGTTTTGATTTGGATTCAGAAAGGCTGGTCTATCTCAGGGTCCAGTAAGGAAAACAAAAACCGCAGCTGTGACTTCCCCACGGAGAATTTAATACATGGATTGGTGAAATCAGTGTTGAGGTTCTGAAAAGGTCCTGAAAAGGCAGTAGAGGCACAGAGGAGGGACCCTGAGGCAGTAAGTAGAGGGTGGCGTTTGCTACCCCCAGCTGGGGAACAGAGGGAAGAGTTTCAGGGGTACCACAGTTCAGAGGCCTGGTTCTGTCCCTCCCTCCTCAGCTGAGCCCAGGCACTGGCTGTGCCTGGCAGGCACTCTACCACTGACACATGGCCCCAAGGCTTGCCTTCTTGAACGTCTGAGAGGAGGGTTCTGGCCAGCTGAACCTGATACTTCTGGGGGGCATGGTAAGGCTGGCTCTGAGTGTACAGAAGTAAATGGAACCTGGAGTGAACAGGGGCTGCTGGGGTGAAAGCAAGCAGATCCCTTCTTCTCCCAGCCTTGCATTGTCCCTCTGGTGTTCCCTGTTGGTGGAGAGAAAGGTTCTTTCAGGCCCCCGCCCCAGCTTCACAAGCACTGCGTACGAGTGGGTTCTGCTTTCAGACAGGAGGTTGTGGTCATCTCAGGAAATCTATTTTGTTTTGGTAAAGGAAGTGTGGTAGTAGATAGGCTCAGGATATCATGAGTCTCTTCAAAGTGCTTTTGAGTGCATGGTTTATTTCTAAGAATATTCTGCCCAGGGACGGCTTGCAGAGAGGAGAGTGGGCAGATCCCAGGCTGGCCTCTTGCCAGTTGCTTGCTGAAGACCTGAAACCCCGTGAATTCCTGTGTTTAACATGGGTGTGGAGTTTGTACTCCACTTGTGAGAAGCACGTGTTTATATTTAGTGTTAAAGTGACTGTTCCCACGACTCTGAGTGTAACTGATGCTCTGTGTCTCTGCAGTCTCTGATACTTTTCCCTTGGGTTGTTCATTTGGAAAGGGTCAGGTGTGTCTCATTGTAGCGAGCCCCTGCATTAGTACTTGTTCTTCTGGGAGGAGGGAGATTTAGAGGTCTGAGTTGAACCTGGCAAATTGAAAGCACGTAGAGAAAGAATGAAGTACTGAGTCAGTGCGGTGGTAGTATAGATAGTGGGCTCTTTACTGTTAAGTGCTTGAGCCTTGATCATCGGAAGTGTCAGCAATCTTTGCTGATACATTGTTTTCTCCTTAGGTTCTAGGTCCCAGTTCTACTGCAAATAGCATCATGGCCTCTTATCAACAGCAGAAGACTCCAGTTCCTGTTCTTGGTTAGTATCATCCCTATAAATTCTGACGATACTAGCAGAAGGAGAATCTGTCATGGGTATTTTGAAGGTTGGCAGTGGAAGGAGAGATTGGGTGTTTAACCATGATTCCCCACTCCATTCTGAGATTTACATCTTTAGGAAGATCACTTTAATGCTTCTTAGGGGCAGGGACCTGGTGGGAGAAAATCTCACACGAATTTAATGTATAATTTTAAAAAATTAGACATTGAAATGTCCTTGTCCATACATACCAGTTACGTCTCATCTGAACAGTCTATATTTACACGTACATTTGGAAGATTCTTCCAAATTATCATTTTGGGCTCTTGGCAAGTATACATCTTGGGGATATTTTCAGAATCCTTGCTTATGTACTATACTGGATGTTTTTATCACCTTTATGGAAATATAATTTGAAGGCAAAGCCAAATAATGTTAGCATTTTATCTGCGTTTCCAAATTAGTTATTATACTTAAAATGTTTTGATTGTGGGGAGATTTTCTCAGGTTATGTAATCCTAGAAGTTACAAACCCTGAAGGTTTTATTTTGAAAGTTGGCTAGAAACTTTTGACAGGTTAATTTGGCACCTGAGTAATTGCTCTTAGGTGGCTCACTCCAGCATGCTAACCTCTCTGAAAAGTTGGTGATATGTTCTAAAATAATTGGCAGTTTTTACTACTATTTGCATTTTCTAGCATGTGACAGGCAACATTCTGAAATTTTTCACTTAAGTGCTACACATTCGCTAGCGTTTTGATGACATTTAAAGTGGCCTTTGGGGATTCAGATGAAGTTAACGTTAACAGCCTTGGTTGATTCCATCACAGTGTCTTCACAGTTGCACAGGAGTTTGGCCGACTGCTTTTGGTAGCAATTTCAACACGTACACTTATTTCCAAGGTGCTCAGAATTCTTTGGGACCTGAGGTGATTTGGTAATTGTTTAGCTTTTATGATCTCTGATCTCCCCGCCCCCCAGACTCAGGACTTGCTCTTTGCTGCTGACCTGATGATGACCTTCAGGACAGGTCTAGACACACTATTCCCTGGGGTGTTCTAAATGGCTTGCCACATCGAAGAGCACTTCCATTTCCAGCCAACCCTCAGAGACTCTGTATTTGAGATCAGTGTCCTGTGGTTTGGGGAGGAAGAGGGAAGTTTTCACATCCCAAAATCGGCCTTGATAAGCTGCTCACAAAATTCCTCCCACTCAAATGTTTCTAAACTGCCCTTCCCAGCTAGTGGTTCGTGGACTCTTACATGCCCCCAGGACTAGCGGCTTGCTGGGTCTTTCGGTCAGTGCACGGTCTTGCAGAGCAATGACAAGTCTTGCAAATATGTAAGCTTATGTAGCATGGATCGGTGTGATATTAGAAAAGTGCGTGAACCGTAGCTACACTGGGTCTATCACAGTTGACAGGATTGAGGTCCTTGGACAAATTAAAGAACCCTCAGAGTATTTCTTTTTTAAATGACTCTTTTCATGCGATGAAATTCAAACATGGAAATGAGAAAGATGTCACAGCTTGCTGTCATAATAGTTTGTCAGAATTACTTACCTTCCTACCAAAAAGCCAATACATGGTATTATTCTTGGTTAAGTCTAGACTCAAATATGATTATAGTTATGTCTAGTTTTTAAAATAAGATGGAACATGTACAGACTTTAATAACTCTTTATAAAGTTTATGGACCTTGTTGTTCATGAATTTATATCTTTATTCAGTGTTAATATATGACCAAACCAAACATCTAGAGGGCTTTTGTCTTTACAGCTGTTTTGTTAGCAAGTAAGGGTGGAGAGTAGTAGATGTATGTGTAATTATAAACCTGATATGATCAGTAGAGAAAATCTGATTGTGAAGAATGTCAAAGAAAAGTAAGAAGAGACAGTCTCTAGTCCTATGGAGTGGAGGTGTATATTCTTGCATGTATTCATGTATAACATGAGAATCATGATGCTTTAAAAAAAAAAACCTTGGGATTTTTCTCACATTATTAGATGTTCTTTGAAAGTTACTTTTTAATATTTGCATATTGCTTATATGCTGATACACCGCTGGAAGTTTAATATCATAAAAATGCTGAATAATAATAACATCCTTATATACATATGTGCATGTGTTTTCATACCCACTTTCTGTGTGCGATTCCTAGCTAAGGGATTCCACAGAGTTAACTGAAGGACTACCTGGGAATCTTTATTACAGTGATAGAACTTTCCCTCAAACTGCAGCCCCCACACATTTACGGGTTTTTTTTTTTTTCTTTTAGCAGCGTGTATTGGTTAATCATCTTGTTTACATGCCATAATGATTTTTTTTAATTCTTTAAAAATGGGGGTAAATTTTCCATATAGTAAGATGCACAGATCTTAGGTGTACAATTTGAGTTTTAATAAACTTTTAATAAATGTACTCCGTCAAGCCCCTCCCAGTTGAAATACTAGAACATTCTCCGACTGTGAATGACTTGGTGAGCATGCTTGTAGTTGAGTGCAGGCCTCTTCTCAGGGCAGGGCCTCCAGGCTGTGTTTGCTCTGACCAGGAGGGTGCAGGGTGGCAGACACGTTCATTCTGGCTGTGATGGTCATCTGTAGCTCTAAAACCTAGTCCCTAGTTTGTTCAGCGAGGAGACACTGGCTCCGTTCCCATGAGCAAGTTGCTGTATGTCTATTATAATGTCCCTTCCTTTCTTTTAGATGCCGAGATTTTTATACCACCAAAGATCGACAGAACCCAGTGGAAACTGAGCCTGCTGGAGTGACTGACATGTTAGGAAGGCACCAGCAGAGAATGCTATTTCCCACTCACTCCTCATTGTCCTTCCGCACTGCGTCCCTGAGGCCTGGAAGTGTGGGCATCTGCTTAGTGTTGCCGCAAGCTGCTGTAGTCACAGTCTGCGACAGCACCCTTTCTAGTTTCTGTTTCCTTTGGAGGATGCATCTTAGTCATCAGCAAAACTTTGAGCTGTAGCCAGTATATCACAGCTTTTTAAAGAATTGCTGCTCTTGCATCTAGTGCTGTTTGAGAGGATGATTATTTGTGGTAATCATGAGAATTAGATCTTATTCCCAGCTATGGGTTGGATGTGACCTTGGACAAGTCACATAAGTGATTTGTACCTCTGTTCTTATCTGTAAACAGGGAATAATGTTTCATGGCTTCTACCTCAAAAATATGAAGACAAGTATTGTTACTTAATGGTTTTTTCCTGGAGGAGAGCACTGTATGTAAACGAGAGACTGTTAGTGCCGCCAACATGCAGTCAGATGCAGTCTCTTAACTGGGGATTGCTTTAAACCAGAATAAAAAGTCAAAGCCGTCATCTTACTGAGTAATGTGCCTCTAGCTTTGATTGGGCTGGGCCTCCTGTAGTTACACTGTGAGGAGAGATGTTTTCTTACCCGTGTTTATTTTGCCGCAGAGTCGGCAGCGTTCGGGCTGGAACAGATCAGGATTTCTGAACAGTATCATGTACCTTCGGTTTGGGTGAGCTGCGCAGTGTCTGGCATGCACGACTGAAAATTATTCTTTGTTCTCCAGATCCTGCTTCCTTTAACTGGAATGTTTTTGTCAGTGTCTAGGCCATTTTATTTATTTTTCTTAATGGTTTTTAACTGAACTGTTTTATTCAGTTTCTCAAAAGAACTTCTTGTTATTTTCTTTGGAAAAATGAAAATGTTTTCTTTTACTGGCAAGTCTAGAAAAAGCCCAGTTTATTTTGACAAGAGTTTTGTGGCTAATCCTTGGGTAATGTTAAAAAAGTTTTTAATACCAGAACCAGACCTTCATTACTGTATATAAACTCATAGGAAATGCCGCTTTTGGTTGTCAGAATATAGATCTACTGAAAAGTGTCATTTCAGAAGAATTTCCTTACTATAATACAGTGTTAACTATAGAATCTAGGCGCATTTGCTGTGTAATTCACCTTTACTGTATATTTTAAATTCTTCATAAAATAGGAAAAAAGAAGATGGAGATATACTTTGCTTTGAGGAAATCTACTTTTCAACTCACCATAATGGATTTACTGTAATTAGATGTTGGTGGCGTAGTTAGGGTTTTCAAGCCAACAGCTCAACTTTGAGAAGCTGTATTTTGTGATTGCTCTTTTGCAGAGATAAATGAACATGGTAACTTCTACAGCATTTTAATATATTGTAGTGCTCTCACTTTGGATAATTAGTAAAGGGATCCATGCTGTAGACTTGAAATAGAAGTAAACGCGTCTGTTGATGATAGTGTGAATTTTCTTGGATGCTTAATTTCATTAAAAATAATGTATTCTAATGGCAAGAAAGAATTTGTGTGAATGCAGGTTACTGCCAGTACTCACTCTCTCATCTGAGCAGGGTTGAATTTATTTTGAGAAGCAGCAGGCAGGAGCTGACCTTTCAAGTTGAAGGCAAAGCCAAGGAAGAATTTATGGGGAAGTAACTGAGTATATAGGGAAATGAGAAGCACTCTGTCTTTGTGGCTATAGATGGGTGTAATTTCTTAGCACTGCCACTAATTTTAAAATCAACTTCTGTACATGTGCACATAACACATTCACACCCACAAGCATTTTGAGAAATCTTTTGCAGCCATAAGAAAAGGGTGTTTTAAAAAACAAAACTGTAATTGTAATTTAAGGAGTCTACAAGTTTGGGAAGCAAAATTAGATTTTTTTCCCCTCCTCTTGTGCCAGTCCATAAATACCTATGCATCTCCAGATGCACCATCTGCACAAGCCCTTGGGACTCCTTGGGTGTCCATCCTTGTCTGATTTATTGGTGCCTAGGATAAGGGTGAAGACCTTGGAAGCTTAGTAACTACAAATGCCCACAAGACCACAGACACGCCACATCTCGCATGGTGCTGCTTGCCCTGAGTTCTGGGTCCGCTGTGCCCTGCACCCAGCTATTCTGTTGGCTCTAACGGCTCGCAAACTTCAACAACATAAAGGAAAGAACATGGTTTTGAGCTCTGAGTCCACCCAGCTTGGTGTCTTGGACACAGTTGTTTCTTCTCACTGAGTCTTGCTATCCTCCAGCTAAGCAGGACTTCTCAGCAAAACCACATTTTGGGTCACGTCATTCTTTGTCTGAGGGTGTTGGGGTAGCTGTCCTGTGTGTTGTAGGATGTTTAGCTACTTCCCCAACCTTTACCCATTAGATATCAGTAGTGCATACTCCCTGCCCATTATAACCACCAAAAATATCTCTAACATTGTCAAAATTTCTCCCCAGTTGCAAACTCCTGGGCTTAGATGACATCAAAATGACTGTTAAAAACTTGTTAACTATAAATGTCCAAGAGGTTGCAGACAAGCCAGGCATTGTATGGCTTCTGATAGAAAGTAGACGTCTTCTAGATGCTGCCCAGCTACTGAGAGCTAGAGGCCAGATCCTCGTATTCAGGTTTTGTTTCTGGTGAGGATTTCGGTTTTATAGGTAAGCAAATAGATTCAGGTCACATAGCTAGGTGATAGTATAATAGGTTTTCAAACCACAGAGTCCAAAGCCAGTGTCCTTTCCACTATTTTGTGCTGAGGCAGGACAAGAATAGCCTGTTCTGAAGAACTTCCAATTTGGAGTGCCCCAATTACAAACTCCCCTGCAGTAATACCCCCGAACCTGCTGGGCCCCGGGAAGGCTTCTCTGGCTGATGAAGGTCTTCTACCAACATAGAGCAGCCACCCACAAACCCACACCATCAGCCCAGGAACCTGCAGCTTCTGTTCTCATCCACCCCAAATTCCTATTGTACGCTACACCTTCATCCTTGACCTCACCCAGTTATCAAAAAGGGCGAGAGTGTACAGCACTCATTTTCTCAAGAGGTGCCCCCTGAAGACATGCACATATCCCTTGCTCATAACATGCTGGTCTCCAGTGCCAGCTACCACGATGGCTTAATAAGAGCTGGTTGAGGTACAAGTGACTATTGGAATTAAAGGAAGGTATAGTTAAAGCAGGGGTCCGATATCCTCAGTGGCACTTTCTAAGTCTTCAGAGTTGCTGGCAAAATGTGAAATACACTCTGCTGCTTTGTGGGAAACTAACCTTTGCAGCTACTTCCTACCGAGTGTTTGTGGAAGGACTTTTCTATAGCCCCTTCCAAAGCTGGCTTGAACAATAAAGTGGCTCCCACAGTGGGAGATCACACAGTAAGACACATTAATTTTAGAGCTAGTTTCTCCCAAGAAAAAGTGTTAAACCGACCAACGTGCAATGCCACTTTGATTTTCCTCCCCCGCCCACTTTTATCTTGGCAAAGGCGTATCTTAAGGCTGCTGCTGCGTCTGTGAAGTTGTCAGGAAACAGACAGGCTCTAGAGGGGAATATGAGGGGTGTTTAATGATACAGTGGTGAACGAGTTGGCTCAGCTCCTGTGTGCAGGATGGGTGCTCGTCTTGCAAAGCCGACGCACTGCCACCACAGTGGCCATGCCTCATCAGTTCAGAAGCACCTCCTGTAGAGGAAGAAAGGCCCATGTTCCTCGTACTCACAGCGGTGAACCCACAGCGGCTGGAAACCCTGAAGCGAAGCCAGGATGGAACCACCAGTCCACACTGCAGTGTCCCTCTCGGGCAACACGTTGACCTGTGGAGTGTCATTGGGACACATGCTGCTCAGCTCCTTCTGCAGACGGTTGGGGAAACCGCTGAGCATGGTGCTGCCCCCACAGAGCAGGATGTTCCCCATGAGGTCCCGCTTGAGGGCGATGTCGCACTTGTTGAGGCAGGACACTGTCTGCGTGTGGAGGCCCAGCTGCATGGACTTGATCAGAGACGGCTTGAAGAACATCTCCGAGCAGAGGAACCTTTCCTGGCACAGGTGTATCTCCTTCCCATCAGGCAGAGTGTACTGGATCTCATGCTCGGCGGGAGGGACTTTCTTCTCCTCAATGGGGTCCAGGGCCACAAAGCAGCATTTTGTCTTGATGTCCTCTACGATGCCCATCTGGTCCTCAGTGAAGTGCTTCCCTGAACTGTTCAAGAGGCTCATCAGGTAGGCCGTCAGGTCAGAGCCTGCGTAATCTAGCCTCCCGGTGATGCTGGGCAGGGGATAGCCCTCGTAGATGGGCACCACGTAGGACACGCCGTGGCCCACCTCCACCACCAGGCCAGAGGTCCTTCCGTAGGAGTACATGGACAGGCGGGACTGGTAGGCGATGTGCATTGCAGGGGTGTTGAAGGATTCGAACAGCATCTCCGCGTACTTCTCTCTGTTGGTGTGTGGGCTCAAGGGGGGATCTGACACCAAGACCGCGTGCTCCTCAGGGATGATCTTCATCTCTTGTCGGAAGAGATACTCCCAGATGTCCTGCACCGTGTCCCAGTCCACGACGATGCCGTGTCGCAGAGGGTTCACCAGCTTGAGACGAACGTCTGGCTTGAGGAGCTCCCGCCCCACGAATGTCTCCTTGCGGTTGTCACCCGTCTTGGCCGTCTCCATGTAAGGCTTGCCCACGGTCGTGGAGATCTTGTGGGTGGGCTTCGGCAGGCCGGCAAAGCCACATTTACAGTAGCCAGTGCCGAGGTCCACCACTACTGCTTTGGTCACCTCGACTTTGGGCCTCTGCTTGGGCACTGTTGACTTCACGGGTTCTTCTGGCTCTGCACTGGCACGGCCCACCCACACTGCCCGCTTTGCGGGGCCTTCCTTTAAGGAGGCAGTCTGCAGGACCTGTGAATGCAAGGAGACCTGGTCCCCTGCTTTCTTGGAAGGCCCATCCCCTATGTTCGCTGCCTGTGGAGCCCACACGCTGTCGAGAGCCATACTGCTCTTGAGAAAGCCCCTCACTCCCACTGGCTTCAAGGCCTGAGAGGCCTAAATCAGAGGCCCGCTTGGGAATGTTCCCAGTGATGACATCGCTGATTATGACATCATCCAGTGATCCAGGGCTTTCTAGACACTGGGAACTTTTGTCCCATGTTGGGGTACATTTTTGGTATTGATTATGAAATGATTCCCCTTAACTGATTGTTCAATGAATGCTTACTGAGGGCTGCAGTGTGCACAGAGGCTGAGAATTCAGCAGTGAAAGCCCATGCAGGGCTCGTGTTCTCGTAGGTAGGGGTGGCGGGAAACAGGCAAGAACTAGGGTAAACAAAACACAGACATGTTAGAAAGTGTTCAGAGCAGAAGAGAAAGGGGTGCCAAGGCTACCGTGTCCTGGGTGGGGCCCCAAGATGGGGCAGTTGTGTGAAGATCTGCTGGAGGTGAGGGATAGCCACGTCCAGAGGTCTGAGGTGGTCTTGTGACTGATAAGGTGGGGCAGGGCCATCAGAACGTAGCTGTGTGTGATCTTGGAGCACAGCGTTGCTCATGAACTTTAGTATTACCTACCGCTGGTTTCCAGTAAAACAGCAGAGCTGACTCATTGGAGCAAAGACGGCATGACCCAAAAGTTGAATGAAAATAAGCATCAACCCTCTGGCCCTCGAGGGAAAGCTTTCCAGCCTTGAGTTAGAGAACTGGCAAGGCAGCCAAAGTGCTGGGATGGGAGCAGAGTGGATGGGGGAAGGTGAGGCTCCACTGGGCTCATAAGCCATCGCAAGGATGTGGCCCTGACCAAGTGAGATTAGAAAGCACGGGACGGTTTTGAGAGAGGATTGACACCATCTGACTTCCACTTTAGCTGGAGCCTTTGTTGCTGTGGTGATTCTTCAGGCTTTCTGTTTCACTGAGGACACTGAGGAGGAAATATTTGGGACATATATTTGTATATCTACTTTTTTTTTTTTTTTTAGGGTCAGGGTCATGGAGTCAGCAGTGAAGTTAAGACTCTCCAAAGTCCCATTAATGAGAACATCAAGGCTTAACTGAGTGTCAGAAAAACAACAGCAACAACAAAAACAGATGAAAAAAATAAAGTTGATTTTCTCTTAAAAAAAAAAAAAGTGCATGGTTAACCAAAGATATCCAGTAGGTGTGGCCAGGCTCTCTAGGTCAGCTGCCTCCTCATGCTGGACACATCTCTGTGAGATCTAATGTGCATCGCAGAGGCTGCTTGGACACTTGCATGCCCTCTGAAGCTGGACATGTTGGTGCTGATGCCTTCCATTCTCAGGGCACCCAGAATCCAATCTTACGATGCACCTTGAACCTCACACCCAGCCCTGTGCTCATTAACAAGGCAGCCACTACAATAATGGGCTTTCACCTTTAAGGAGGTTCTTGGGGTGCTCTTGACCTTGTGAGGTGTTAGAAGAAAAGGACCAAGGACAGGCCCATGAACTCTGTGACTGACGGGGATGGGAAAATGGGAGGAAAGTACTCTTGGAACACTCAAGCTTTTTTTTTTTCTTGAGAGGGACATTGAGAGAGAGAGAATCAATTTATCAATTTTATTTAGCTTTTCATGTGGCTTTCGCTGCTCTGACACTTCATTGTGTACATGGTGCTAGTGTTCGAACCCGCGTCCCTGCGCATGCCAGGCAAGCACCGTAACCATTGAGCCACTGCTCCAGCACCCACTTCCAAATCTTCTAAGGAGGTTCGGTGCATAGGAGTTGGATGAATGTGGGTTAAAGTACAATCTAAGATCCGTGTGCTCCTGGTTCAATTATTTGGACTCTGCACCTCCGCTCTGCTACCCTCCCAGGATTCTGTAAAGTACCAAGTACTAGGTACAAGGGGAACGATATTGACCAAATTAATGTTAACTATATCATGTGCATGTATGAATATTTAACAACAAAGTCCACTATTGTGTATCATTTTACCAATAAAATGTGAAAAAATATAATAGCATAACAACAGAAGTACCTGGTACAGTACCTGACATACTGTAGGAGATAAAATATTTATCACTGTCTGCCACGGAGCAGAGGAGGAACAGGTCCTCAGTGAACAGGGGCTTAGTCTTGGAGTGGTAAGGAGAGGGAGCAGAAACCTGAGAGCCCCTTGTGCTTGGGTCACTAAAACTGCTGGCCATCTGCTCCCACCTAGAGCAAACTCCAGTTAGGAAGATAGGGGTGGCCAGGACAAGACTAAGCCCTCCCTGGAGTGCCTGAATGGACCAGCCCCCAGTGACATCACAATCCCAGGTGGTTGCCAAGACACCACCCGAGGTGGGCTCTCATTTCTCCCTAGGGAGCTCTAGGATGTGGATGTGAGAAAGGAAGGCAGATGGCGACAAAGAACAGCCCCAGCCCCATGCCCATGGGCACTGCCCAGGGGGATCCCGGAGAGGCAGGAACCCTGCCAGGTCCTGATGCTGGCATCCGAGACACGTGCTCCACTGCTCAGCTGAAGATGAAGCCCAAGAAGGTGCGCAAGATCAAGGCCCTCATCATCGACCTGGGCTCCCAGTACTGTAAGTGCGGCTATGCGGGGGAGCCGCGGCCCACCTACTTCATCTCCTCCACTGTGGGCAAGCGCAGTCCCGAGGCCACCGCCGACGCCGGGGACACCCGCAAGGAGACCTACGTGGGCCACGAGCTGCTCAACATGGAGGCCCCTCTGAAGCTGGTCAACCCGCTCAAGCACGGGATCGTGGTGGACTGGGACTGCGTGCAGAGCATCTGGGAGTACATCTTCCACACGGCCATGAAGATCCTCCCCGAGGAGCACGCCGTGCTGGTGTCCGACCCTCCGCTCAGCCCCAGCAGCAACCGGGAGAAGTACGCGGAGCTCATGTTCGAGACCTTCAGCATCCCCGCGATGCACGTGACGTCGCAGGCCCTGCTGTCCATCTACTCGTACGGCAAGACCTCGGGGCTGGTGGTGGAGAGCGGGCACGGGGTCTCGCACGCGGTGCCCATCTCCGAGGGCGACGTGCTGCCCGGCCTGACCGGCCGCGCCGGCTTCGCAGGCAGCGACCTCACCAACTACCTGATGCAGCTGCTCAACGAGGCGGGCCACAAGTTCACGGACGACCACCTGCACATCGTCGAGCACATCAAGAAGAAGTGCTGCTACGCCGCGCTGCTGCCCGACCAGGAGCTCAGCCTGGGCCTGAACGAGCTGCGCGTGGACTACGAGCTGCCCGACGGCAAGGTCATCACCATCGGCCAGGAGCGCTTCCGCTGCGCCGAGATGCTCTTCAAGCCCGCGCTCGTGGGCTGCCACGAGCCGGGCCTGCCCGCGCTCACGGCCGCTTGCCTGGGCCGCTGCCAGGACACCGGCTTCAAGGAGGAGATGGCGGCCAACGTGCTGCTGTGCGGAGGCTGCACCATGCTCGATGGCTTCCCTGAGCGCTTCCAGAAGGAGCTGAGCCTCCTCTGCCCCGCGGACAGCCCGGCGGTGGCCGCGGCTCCGGAGAGGAAGACCTCCGTGTGGACCGGCGGCTCCATCCTGGCCTCGCTGCAGGCCTTCCAGCAGCTCTGGGTCAGCAAGGAAGAGTTTGAGGAGCGGGGCAGCGCAGCCATCTACAGCAAGTGCTGAGGGCGGGTCCCCCAGGCCACTATACAGTTACAGAATTTCACATAAAATTTTAACTTGTGATGGCTCTTGTCTCTGGATTTCTTGGTGTGGTCTCATAACAGAAGGTTATGGGGAGTTGGGCGTAGACATACCAGCACCTTTGGCTCCGCTGGGTGACGGGAGTGGGAAGTGGGGGCCGTCTGGAGTCCCCTCACTTGGTCTTCCCCCACTGTGCCCCTCAAGTGGGTGACATCATCTCACAGCTTACATAGTGTGGGACCCTGTTCCCTTAACTCCTTCAGATTGGAAACCTTATTCAACAGACTGCATTGCTACTCAACCATCAGCCGTGGGGGAGATGGCTCCTGCAAAGGGCCTAGCCAGCCGGTTAACTGATGGTTGGAGGAGACTTAGAAGTCTAATGCCGGCCATCTGATTCTGTTTCTGGACCCAGTTCCAGGACTTTGCACTTGGGAAAGAACCAGAACAGTCATTATCACCTGAGGCCATGCTCACTAGAGACCTTCCCCATACCCAGAGTCCAACTTCTGGTCTGGAGTTTGAGTGACCAGGCTCTGGCCAGGCCTTGATGCCAGGCACAGTGCTTTCCTGGAGAGGAAGGTTGCAGACTCGAGGCCTTGCAGGCTGAAGGTGGCAACAGACACATTTTATTTAGCTGGCACAGTATATAAATTCTCCTCTTAAATGTAAAATCTCTCAGTGGGGCCCCGTTCTCCAGGTTGCCAAAGTCCCTACCGCATGATGTCTTCATATATACATACCTGCTGCTTCAACATGATTGTTACCTAAGTAGCATTAGTTTGTTTCTTCCAACTCCAACTGATGATAAAAACCTAATGAGATGCAGAGAGCGGGGAATGATACACCCCAGGAAACAGGAGCTACATGTGAGCCCACTGCCACACACGGGTCTTGAAGATCTCCAAAACCACATCTGGGTCTCCCCATCGCCTGTCCTGCCCTGCCCCCCAGCAGCTTCTGCTGTGTCTAGTTACAGCTTCTGTCCCCTTCCTGTGTGGTCATCTCTGAAAGCATTCCTTGTGTGGCAGGGACAAAGCACGAGGAAATCAATCCTTGACATAAACATTAGCCAACCACAGGCATGACAGGAGATTTAATTTGTGGGGGGGACAGTGATTTCCAGCTTAATGTGACCCACTGAGTGTGCATTTACCTAAGATGCCAGTAAAGTGATGATAAATGTGGAATCCCACTGCCAACGAGGCTAGAAGGAGGCCTGCAGGAAGCTCGAACTTCCACCTGACTCTGGAGGGATGGGTCCAGAGAAGGAGCAAGGCGGGAGGGCTGAGCCTGCACAGTGCAGGCTGCTTCCTGTACTGCAGAGTGGACAGAAGTGGGGACCTGGAAATGCGAAGTGCGGAGGGACGCAGGGGTGAAAACAGGCTGGCAGAGCCATCACCTCAATTTGAAAGGACCATCTCTTCCCGCACTCCCAAGGTACCAGCCCATATGTGTGCATTTCTCAGGAAAACAGTTGGAGAATTCTCTAAGGGGGTGCTAGCACAGGGAAGAGGACGAGAGCAGTGTGTGAAGAGCTGATCGTGACCCCCTCCTGTCCCCTCAGCTCCTCCTCCAACCTGCCAGTACATATTCCCAAGGCCATGCCTCTGTTTCCCTTATCTCTTGCTGACAGACAGCTTCCACATTCTAAATGGGAGCCAGATGTGGGCCAGGCTGACCTCCCTTCAACTCCAAGGGCAGGGCATTAGGCTAAGTCAATCACAGCAAGACACCTCCCTCCCTGGCCATAATGTCTGATTCCAGAGTGAATGTGTGACTCAATCCAGCCGTGGAGGGGGACACGTGCTCTCTGCTTGGGAGGTTGATGTGAGCTAGGGGCTGTGTCCGAGAACTGCTGGGCTAACATTTAGTCCCCAAAGGAAGCCAGCTTGAAGCTGATACACGGAGACTTTGAAGCTCAGAGAAGCTCAGCAAAACAGAGCAGGTACCCTGGTGGGCAGGAAGCCTTGATCAGAAGCCACCTCTCCCCACGTTCTAGTCCCCAAGCCAGTGCATTTGACCATTTGTGCCAGCTAGAATTATGTCTTTCTCTCACAATGAAAGCATTCTAGTGCTTCCACTTTCCTTCTTGACCATGGCCTTCTTCTGGAGCAAGTTTGCACGAAGAGGGGCTTGAAATAATAAAACCAACACTTCATTCTCTTCTCTATCAAAAAAAAAAAAAGCTGCCACATAGGGAGAATTTGAATCAGGGCTTTAGATATTGTCAGATAATGCATTAAGTGCAGGGACCCGAAGGTGTCAGCTGACCATTATCTTGTATATGCATTTCTTAGATGCTTGTCCCTGAGGTTAGACTTGCAGTGTCCTGAGGGTGGGCGCTGCGTCTCCCTGGTTTAGGTTTTCTCAGAGCCCAGTACAGAGCCTGACACACACAGTAGGTGCTTAGTCCTTGCCAAACATTTCCATTTATTCCCAGTCTGTGAGGTACAAGTTACAGTGTCCCCTCACCCCTGGTGTTACAGATAAGGACCCTGAGACTTGCAGAGGATAAGAATCTCATCCAAAACACCTACCCAGCAATTCAAAGTCTTGTGCAAAATCAACTTCTGTGATTCTAAAATGCCTCTTTGCCCTTGCTTCCTACCTTTCAGCAAATAACCAGTCTCTTTCCCAAGAAAAAATAAAAATTACTTTCAAACAGTGGACAACAAGGGTTATATAACTTCACAGGATGAGATTTGTTTTTTCTTTTCGGTCAAAGTTGGAATTGGTAATGTAACAGCCTACCTCATGAGGCCCTCTGGAACCCTGCCTACCTGCCTGTTTGACTTTCATTACCCGCCTGTCTACTTCCTGTGACCTTACTTCCTGTGCCTGCCCCTATCCAGGTATTAGCCTGGATCGCACCCCTGAGCTCCTCCCACACGGGTAAAGGGCAGCATTTAAGTCAGGCTGAGGCTAAATTCTGCAGGTTCCCTGTGCCAGTGCACATTTGGTTCCACCCTTCAGTGCTGGAGTAAGCCTATTCTGTTGTCCACCTCTGACCACTTGTTTCTTTTATTCCACGCCCAGATGGTCATCACCCTGAGGTTTCCAAGTTAAGAATGCAGTGTTTTAACAAAGGAGAGAAATCCTGCCTGAGCTTCCCAGAGACGTAAGTCCTGGAGTGATATCAAGTGTTGATCTCCTACTGCTTGACATGGCCAGAGGCCTCTCCTCTGCTTTGCCTGGCCAGAGTCTGATCTCTCTCTGCTAAATGTTTATTATCAAGATTGCTTTAATGGGACCTGGGGATGCAGCTCAGTGGTAGGAAAGAAATATATATATCCAAGTTTGTTTTGAGGGTCATTTGCACACAGTGTTTTAAGGAAATTAACATTATTACAATACAAGCCCTTATGGACTTCCCAATTGATGGAAGTAATTTTATTCACACATATATATTTGCCTTTAAAATAGTGCTCCTTAACCATTGAGGAGGTGATGGTAGAGGTGTGGGATATTGTATGCTGGAGCTAACTTTTTTTTTTTTTTAAAGAGAGGGACAGAGACAAAGACAATCAATTTTGTTTAGTTCTTTCATGTGGCCTTTGTTGCTCCAACATTTGGTTGTGTACGTGGTGCAGGGGTTTGAACTTGCATCCTTGTATATGCTGCCAAGCAAGCGCCATAACCGCTGAGCCACCGCTCCAGCCACAGAACTAACTTTTAATGGCTGATGGTTATCCAGGAATGGAAGCTGGGTGCTGCTGTACCTGCTTGCTATAATCCAGCAACTTGGGAGGCTGAGGCAGGAGGCTTTCAAATTTGAGGCCAGCCTGATGGCTTATTGAGACCCTATCTCAAAATACAAAGCTAGAAAGGGCTGGAGATGTAGAACTTCACAGTAGAACACCCCTGGGTTCAATCTTCACTATCAAATAATATTCAGGAATGAACTATTGATAGCTTATAACCAGCAATGGTGGGAGTATTTAACCCCACATAAATCAGCAAATAGTACAAACCAGGCTCCCACACTGGCTGAAAGTGGAGGGACAGAGAAATGCAAAAGAAACGGTGGTAGCAGAGTCATCTAGGGAGCGAGTTCCAAAAACAAAACCAGAACCCAAACCAGTGGGGACCCTCCTCCTAGATTGCAGTTCAGTAGATCTGGGAGGAAACTAGGAACCTGCGCTGGAAAAGTTCCCCGGGTGATTCCAATGGACATCCCTATTAAGCAAATTACTCAGAAATGTGAGAGGAACATGCTGAGCACCATGTAAATATTCAGAGGTGACAACAAGCTGTGGTGTGGGGGACAATCCAAGGGGCCGCTCCTTGGTGTTGGGACATCTTTCACCACCTGTGCAAACTCCATTCATTCTTCAAAGTGCTACTCTCTGCTCCCCAGGAACATGGCCCCTGATATGCTCTGGCAGGCTTCTTCCCTTGTGTCCCCTTTATGCTGCTGTGTCTGTGGCTTCCGTAAAGACCACATCTTGCTCATCTCTGCATCCCAAGTGCAGGCTGGCTCCTGGCAGGCGTCTAGTGGGATTTATGTTGAATTTATTGCTAATGGGCACCTGATTTGTATTTGCTACTCCTTGGGTTTTTATTGCTCATTTTTCCCAGAACTTTTCAGGATCCTTAGGCTATCAGCTCTCAATGGTTTACTTCTGTCTGCGTGTTAGAATCACCTGGGGAGGTTTTTAGAGAAATCTCAGTGCTCATGCTGTCCCTGAATTAAAACCAGAATGTCTAGGGTGGAGTAGAAGCACTGGGGCAATTTCAAAGGCCCCTAGGAGATTATCTCGCGCACCCTTTTGGGAAACATTGCTCTGGGGAAGCCTCAGGGCCTCCTCTTTCATTTTTCAATGCCAAGAACATCAGCCTATCACGTAGCTCTCGGCCTCGGAAAGTGTTGTTTTCCTGAGATGCCAAGCTGCTGATCCTTCAGCATTCTAGAGGCTTCTGAAAGAGTTCCATTCCTCCTGGTTTCTGTATGTACAGAAGCATGTAAAATAACAGGAACCAAATAAATCATAGCAAAAGCAATAGAGTCTGTGAAAGTCAGGCAAGAAAGCAGTGCTTCAATATCCCTTGAGCAATTGCAGGTGGAGAAATAGCAAACAGGCCTTATAAGAGAACTGTGTTTTGGCAACACCTGCTCTACTCTATCCAAACACCAGTGGAAAAAGCCCAACCAATTTCCCAGCCAGAGCTCCGGCTTCAAGGGCGAACCCTGAATGAGAAACTGATCTTGCAGCCCACTCTCCCATTCCATAGAGGAAGCGGCCACGTTCCGATTCCCCTAACAGGGCAGTGCCAGTGGGTGCAGTGATGAGCTAAGCCCCATCAATGGGATGGAACAAAGTGATGAGAGGCAAGGCCAGTCGGCACTCAGTGTCCCATCCTCTGCTGACGGTGGGGTTCAGCTAGGTTAGGATCTTATACCTCCACTCGAAGACAATGAGACACTGGGAGCCAGCAACTGACTTTTGCTCAGAAGGTGTTAGCTGGGTTGCGAGGGAAGCTGAACTTTCACCCAACACATTTGCAACACGGTAGTGAGTCAGACCTCACCTTTGCAATGGTTGTATTAGTAAAGGCACAATAGGAAGCTAGACTTCCCTGGCCATCTGGCCATTGTGCTGTACCTCAATGCTGGGGGAGGAGGCATCCAGTGAAAAAACTATTAAGTAGGATTCATAATGCCATGCAAAATGTCTGAGAGTCAATCAAGTGTCATTCGTTGTGTAGAAAGCAATTGGCTTTGCCCAAGGGGATGTCTGGCCTTTGCCCTCTCATCTGGGAGGTAATCTACATCATACCTCATAGAAATGCCTTTATTTAGGGTTCAACTGGCCACTGGATCTTAGGCTAAGGATGGACACACCCAATAATCTCAGGGTGATGATGGACTATGCCAGATAGACCAACAACGTAATTTGGAGTAGGAGCTTTGAGTCACACAATGGCATCTGACCTAGAATCTGACATCAACCACGTGGCAATCAATAAGTCAATAGCGCTATGTCATGAAGCCCCAGGAAAAACTCTAAGCATTAGGGCATGGGAAAGCTTGCTGTATTGGCAACACTTTGACATACATGATGTATTATCCTGTGCTGATGCCAGGAGAATAATTTTCACTCACTCCAGGAGGGGAGGACAGTGCAAATTTGCCCTTGAAACATAACCGTAAGAGCTCTCAGTGACTTCTGGGAGTCCTTCAAGTGAATTACTGCTCTGGGTGTCAGAAGTGAGGGGAGTGTGGGGGCTACACCATCTACCTCTGCAGTTGGCCCAAACTACTCGTATTTATCATATCAAGAATCAGGAAAGCTGCAACAAGTGTGAGAAAAGAATCTGGGATTCCAACAGTGGCATGAGTAAAGTGTCACACAGTTTATGGTAATTACTGCTCATGGTCATCCAACACTGGAAGCCACTGAAGCATCCTTCAATAGGTGAATGGGTCAGCAAACTGCGGTACTTCCACACAATGGAATTGTGTTCGTTAATATACAGAAAGCTATTGAGCTGCCGAAGGACAGGGAGGAGACTGAAGCACACAATGCCAAGTGAAAGAAGCCTTTCTGAAAAGCTACAGAGTCTATGGTTCTAGCCATGGAAAATTCTAGAAGAGGCAAAACTATAGAGACAATAAAAATATCAGTGGATGCCTGGGGGAGAGGGTGGAGGGATGAACGAGTGATGCAGAGGGGACTTAAGGTGGTAAAACAGTCCTGTGTGGTCCTATAATGGTGGATGCCTGACATTACGTACCTATCAAGGCCCATAGAAGTATATATCACGTAGAGTGAACCTCAATGGGAAGTATGGATCAGTTAATAGTAATGCTGATTAATTATAACAAAGGGACCATGCAAAGTCAAGAAATAGTAATAGCGTGTGTATATGTGTGCGGTGGGGTGGTGGACAGGAACTCTACTCTGCTCCACTTCTTTAAATTTTTAAAAAAGGAAGTTTAAAAAAAAGATAATTTACAGACTGCAATAAAAATATTTGCAAACCATGTTTCCCACTATATACTAATATTTTGAATTTTTAAAGACCCCCTAAGCTGAATAATTTTATTAAAAATAATTCATTTAAAAAGGGACATAATATGTAACACCAAAAAAAACGATACGCAATTGGCAGATGAGCACGTGAAAGACCTATTAGACCTCAGTCGCCAAGAGGGAAATGAGATTCAAGCGCCTGTGAACTATCGCTGTCTGTCTGTGGCGGGGGTGACAACTGCAGAATTGGTGAGGATGAGGAGAACCCTGGGCGCCCCTGCACTGCTGGTGGGAATGTGACAGGTACGGTCGCTGTGGCAGTTTCTTGAGAAACTGAACATGCAGCTGCCACACTACCCAGCAGGGACCCGAGATAAACAAGCTTGTCTTCACCCCAAAACCTGCACGCAGCTGCTCAGAATCGCTTTGTTCATTGGCGTTGGAAGCTGGACGCAACTCCAGCGTCTTTCGGTGGGTGAAGGGTTAAGCTGTAGCGTATCCACACCCGGCCATCAAAAATAACCAAGTGTGGGGCTGGAGCGGTGGCTCAGAGGTTACAGAGCTTGCCTGGCATGCGCAAGGATGTGGGTTTGAACCCCAGCACCACATGCACAGAGAAGTCTTGGAGCAAAGGAAAGCTGAACAAAATTTTTTTTTTAAAGAGAGAAGGACAGAGAAAGAGAGACAGAGAGAATCAATTTTTATTGAGTTTTTCACATGGCTTTCATTGCTCTGACACTTAGTTGTGTACGTGGGTGCTGGGGTTTGAACCTGTGTACTTGCACATGCTGGGCAAGCACTGTAACCGCTGAGCCACTGCTCCAGCCCGAGGTGAATAAAATTTGATTCTCTTTTTCTCTCTCTTACTGTCCCTCTCTCTTAAAAAAAAAAAA